>VDFB02156632.1:0-32874 GCA_007258455.2 Sequoia sempervirens | reverse complement strand
TAGGGCTAGTGAGATGGATGACACTCTGGGTCAAAGTTGTGATCACCTGCAATGTCTCTATGTCGGCACTCTCATTTGCAATGACAGGCATCATAATCTGCTCACGAGGCGGCCTAGCGAGAGGTTGTCTCCCTTGCCACATAGGATCTGGCTGTGCACTGGGCCTATCCTAAGCTGACCCCAACCTCTCCCCTGGAACTCCCTCATATCAAAATAATTTGGGATTTGGTTCAATACAAACTCACTGTATAGTTTCCTAAGAAAATATTGGGGGACTTCAAAATTATTGCATGGTGGGTAATCAAAGACCATATACCATCTTTCATAAAAATGGTTCTTAATCTCTTGGTGGTGGCACCAATGAATAGGAAACCTTTTGCATTGAGGGTAAGATTTTGATTTGTTTTAGGGTCAGTGAATAGAAAGCACAAATCACCTTTAGTAATTTTTAAATCTTTTACTTGTTTATATGATAATTTGTCTGCATAATATGCCCTAGCTGTCTGCCTCCTATCTTTCCATCCAGATACTTGTTGGGTGATTGCATCTACATTTTTTAACGTCTTTCAATGAATTTTCTAGAAGCATTCTTTCTGTGGTTGAAGCATTTGGATCACTCAACCTACTGATAAGATCCTCAAGTTGTTTTCTATTATTCTCAATTTCAATCCTCAAATTTTCTTGAGTTCCAGGAAGGAATTGAGAGAATGGTGGGGGAGGTTGATTTTGTTGCTAAGGTTGATTTTGTTGAGGACTTTTCTATTGAGGATTTACCTCCTCTTCTTGTTGAGGATTTGCAGGATTTCCTATAGATTTAAAAAAAAAATTCAAATCTAACCTAAAACAAAAAGAATCAATTTCAAACTAACAAATTCAAAACAAATAGTAAACAATACTTACCTTCTGCATCTCTTCATCATCGTGGTGCCATATTTGTAGACAAAATCTAACTATTCTTGATGAAATTTGTAGAAGTCCTTCCTCCTAGAATGTGAGCGCAAAATTGAGGGTTTTTGGCTGCAGGCAGAGCTGAGAAATAGTGAAAAGAAAATGATACACATTTCATTTTTTTCTTTTAAAAGCACATAACGCACTCACATTATAATGCGAGCGTGTTATGTGTTTCCCCATTTTTTTCCCATTTGGCCACAAAAGTGCGACCAACTTTGTGCACCCGCCCATATGGAGAATATAGAGAGCATGTGAAGAGTGAGATATGCAAATGTGGTGGAAGATGTAATAGATCATAACTGTATGCAAAATTTGACATGTATGATGGTTCACCTACATTTGTGTGATGTGGTATTGAGCAAAGCAGAGTATTGATTTAGATAAACTATGTGAAGATCATTCTGTATCTCAAAAGAACTGTAATTGATAGATGCTACCATATCGATTCAAATAAGCAGTGTTGCCAATCCCTCCTTGCTCCTTCTCTATGGGTTGAGAGCCTTTTTCTAGATAGTTTGTCTTGGTAATGAGCCTTTCTATAATGTCTTATATATCTAGATATAATATATTGTGAGATAACACTCACCATGGTTTTTCCTTTTTTTGATTTTCCATGTAAAAATATGAGTGTTCATGTGTCATGTGATTTTGTATTTATATTCATGCTTTCATTCATTGTAGTTATTTATATTCTAATATTTGGATGGTTAATGTTTGACTGGTTTAATGGAATACTAATCACCCCCCTCTCAGTATTCCAAGTGTTCAACATAATGTAGGTGTGAAATCTAATGATCCCAAATCATCCACCAATATCATTGTGCAGGTTTTATGACACTTATCTTTTTGTTCTTCTTGGATGGGCTCTACTTTTGAAGTTCGCATCAATGTTTTCAAAGGAATTTATTAATGTGCAAACAACTTTCTGGTTTAGGGTTAGATTTGATTGTGTAAATTTTTTTGTTGTAGAAAAACTTCATTATATGATGAAGAGTTAAAGGTACCCCATTCATTGCATGAATCCAAGGTTTGCCCAGGAGAAGATTATATGAAATATTTTTGGGCATGACATGAATAGGATTTTGCAATGTAGCCTTTCCAACTGTAATAGGTAATGTGATCACACCAAGTAGTTGTTTTCCTACACTATCAAACCCACAAATAGATAAAGAGTTGGGTTGAATTTGGATTTTATCAACTCCAATCTTATCCAATAGGCTTATGCTACACTCATTTAGGGTTGAAACATTGTCAACAAGGGTTCTCTTTATCCCCTTCCTATTAATAATAGCTATTATCATGAAAGATTCATTTTTTTTTTGCAAGTTTCCAAAGGAGGGAGCTCACTTAGGTGGAAAACACTGTCCACATTCATTCCTTGAATTATGTTTGCTATATCATTTGGATTTTCACTAGGGGAAACCATAGCTTGTTGCAATGAAATTTGAAGCATACTATGATAACTAGGTGAGGCTTGAATAAGATCCCATAAGGATATCTTAGCATAAGTATTTTTAAGTTGTTCAACAAGATCATACTCCTTTTCACTATGTAGAGGCAAACAAGGAGCACTAGGAAAAATAGGTTGAGGCAATGGTAATGAAGTGGAAGTGGTTTGCGATTACTTATTGTTCCTTGTATTGTATGTGTGAGCAATGGTATTATAACTTGGTTTTTGCGAAACATTGTGTTGAGGTGGTCTTAGGATAAGCACAATTTTGTTTTGAACTTGGTGTTGGTGTGAGGGTGGATAAAAGATAAGTTGAGGTTTTGGAGGTCCAATAATTAAGGGACTTGTAGAAGGCTTAAGAATTAGAGGACTCGAGGGAGATCTAATGTTCATAACCTCAAAATACTTATCGTTATTCTTATCATCTTCATTTAATGAAGCCACATTACTATTGTCAGTGTCGTCTTTTTCTTGCACCATGATATCTTCCCTAGTAGGAGTTTTTATTGGAGAGCAACAAACTAGATGTTCATGAATTTTGATGGTTGGTTCTTCTAAAATGACTTCATCACAAGTAAGGGAGTTATCAATGGATGGATTTTATTACTTATCAATGATGGCATTCTCTTGTATCAAATCATTCTCACAAATAGGGGAAATAGGAAAAGTGATATTAGGGGATGTGTCAATGATCTCATCCTTGTATCCAACAATGTCTTCCCAAGTAGGAGAGGTAGGGGAAGAGAAAAAAATAGGATTCTCATAACTCTCATTGATTGAATCTTCTAACACCAAAATATCTTCTTCACAAATAGGAGAGATATTGGTAGAAGACCAAATTTGATTGTCATGATTGTCCACTATTGTATTCTCTTTCACTAAAACATTCTCATAAGTGGGAGAGATCGTTAATGATCTTTTTCTTGGCATGCTTAGAAAGGTAAGATACTAACATTTTGTGTCAAAAAATGAAAAGTACTTTTATCCATCTTATGCAATACTTCAAGAATATTAATATTATGTGTATCAGGGTAAAATTTTTAGATTAATTGCAAATATCACAATAAACTAAACCCTAATCAACAATAGAGAACAAAGAAATCAAGAAGCATAAAAAACATGAAACAATGTCACTTGGTCTACAAGCCTCCATTGATTGACCTCTATTTTTCTTCTCCACCTTGCTGTAAATAGTGTAATTTCCCTCATATTTGAAGTGCAACTATAGTCTATGCCTAAGACTAGCAAAATATTGAAGAATTGTGCTCAAGTACTTAGAAATTCTCAAGCATGAAGAATGTCTAAGTTGCTGAAAATGACTTGAGAGAGGCCTTTTAAAGAATGTCAAATTGACAATGGATGGCCAATATTAGAAGTTGATAAATACCTAGGATCAAAGGCTAGGATTCAATGTGCTACATTAGGATTAGGGAAAGATTTGAAATGAAGGGCTAAGATTTAATTGGAAACAATTAAATCAATGGTGAGGAATAAATGAGACAGGGGAAAGATTTGACACATAAAAAGAGGTGGTTGGAGAATCAAGAAATAAATGGAAATTAATTGATTTATGGAGGGAAGTTGACCTTTTTGACTTAAATAATTATTTAATTCAAAATGAGAATAAGACAAAAGACAGTAAATAATTATTTAATTATTTACTTGTGGGATGAAAAGTGGGTTAAATAATTAATTTTATTTAATTGAAGGAGAAAAGGATAATGAAATAATGAAATAATTAATGGTAATTATTTAATTTGTAGCCGGAAATAATTAATTAAATAAATTAGAAATTTATTTAATCATAGAAAGAGTAGGGGTTGATTTAGTGATGTACTTAAATAAACAAATATTATTTATTTATTTAAACAATCATGGAGGAATATAGGACATGAATCAATTAAGTAATTAGAAATTATTTAATTAATAGTGTGAAATATGACATTAGTACATAATTAAATAATTTAATTATGTGAGGCATAAGTGTGGTTTGACATAGAAAAATGTAGCTCGGGGGCCTAGGTCATTTTTATGTGTCTACATTGCATACCCAAAAATGAAAAGTACTTTTATCTAACTTATGCAAAGTTTCATGAATGTAAACATTATGTATTCAAAAGTGAAAAATACTTTTATCAAACATATGCAAAGGTTCATGAATGTAAACTTTATGTATCCAAAAGTGAAAAGCACTTTTATCCATATTATGCAAAATTTCAGGAATGTAAACATTTTTCAGATTTGATGATTTTCACTACTAAAATAATTTTGGAATGATTTAAAAATGATTATAGTAAATGGATGTTTACACTTGGATGCATAAAACAAAAATTCCTAAATATTTCCAGACAAATAAAGTGGGTTACCAGTAGCTCTAAGAAGTGCAGAAAACCACAAAAAGGCTTAGAAAAGATAGTTTTCATAGGCACTGAAGGACTCATTCGCCCATGGGTGAATGGGTCCTAGTTCAAGGTTTTTAAAAAAATGAGAAATGCAATTTTTTAGTTGTTTAATGTGTTCTTTGTTCCAAATCTCAGATTGTAACTTCTGTAACAAAATTTTCTAGAATTTAATGTCTAAATGCAATTGAAATTAATGACAAATTATGAACTAAATGACAATTTTTGAAATGAAATTTTGACTCAGTTTTTGAATGTGAATGATATGAATTACACTAATATGCAAGTACTATGAAAAATTAGTCTAACATTATGCAATTTTTGTTGAATTTTCATATTTAAAATGAAAAAAAATGCATGTTTACACCTAAAATGCAATGCAATTTTAAGCCAAATTTAGAAACCCTAAATGTAATAAATTAATTCAAATCCTACATCTAGGGTTTGAATGCACTCTAAATAAGAAATTAGAATGTTCAAATACTCAGGTTCACCAAAATGAAACATAGAAAAATAGGGAGGTGCATCAAAATGGGGTATGATGAGCCATTTAGGGACCTATCTTCCTCTATTTCATTAGGAAATGAGATCCACACAAAGAATTTTCTTACAAACCTTAGGTGAGTCAACTCTGTTAGAGTAATAGGTTGTTTACTTGATTCATTTAATCATATTGATTAATTAATTAAGTCACCTTTACTTTATTTCACTTAAGCTAAACTTGGGAATCTTTATTTTGTATTATTAAATTAGTCATGTTGTCTCGTTCATTATGATCTTGACACTTGTCACATGCTAATTTAATCCTCATCCTAGGGTTCACTTTAGGGTTTTGATCTCCTTTCTTAAGGATTGATCTCTTTGTAATTATTCAATCTTCTTGAGTAAAATATTCACGGGTATTGCATTTTTGCTTCATGTTTGCAGAGCACCATTCTTGGGTCTCTTGATCTCCTTTGGTGACAGGTTATTTGCTTGCAGGTTTTCATTGGGATCTGTGAGGTTGGATTATCAACTTTTACAAACTCAAGGTGTGAATCTTCAAATTTCCTTTTTGTGTCAGGACGAGGGTCCTGGTCAAATAACACTTTGGGGAGAAAAACTAAAAATAGTAAATCAATGCCAAATTACAATTTAACACTTGGAACAACAAGATTAAGCTCAATACTAAAAAAACTAGAAAATAAAATGCAAATTAGAGAAGGGTAGAAGCATGTGTACTAGTCAACAAAAATTAGTTTTTGAAGCTAATCTAAGACTCGTTTTCCTAGGGTGAATGGGTCCCGAGTTAGGTTTTTTCTGCAACCTTCAAGATCCTCTACTATAGATTTGAGTCTTCTAGAAATTTTCCAAGTTTCAAGTTTAAAAAGTCTAAAATAAATTCTATAAATGAGTTCCCATGAGATGACAACTTTTGCAACTTTTACTTCTTCAATTTTTCTCTCCAAAGGGTCTTCAAGATTTTTTCCACCTAAATTTTCAAACACAAACCAAGAGGGGAAAATATTTTTTTTTGGTGAATAGGGGTTTGCCTTGGTCAAACCCTGTTTTAGTAATCAAACCTTGAAATGAATAAAAACATGAAAGAGGGAATGCAGAATGAACAAAGCAATGTTACCACTCAACAAACCCTTGAATAAGCCTTGGAATGTAGATCTGCAACTTGCATGAAATGGCTTCAATGGATGTGGATCTTGAACCTTGAATCTTCACTTGAAATAATTCTTTGAATGCTAGAATTGATCATGAAACCTACATCATCATATTAGATCCAAAAACATGCCTGATGCAAAATACTTTGACATAATAATTGAGTCTTGAATGTTGCAATAAAAATATGATAAATATTTTCTTGAATGCCTTTGATCACCACTTTAGCTCTTGTAATTGATCACTTGAAAATCTAGGTGAAACATAGTTAAATAACCTTCTATTTATAGATATGTATCCTTAATTTCCTGAAATTCAAATATCACAAGTCGACATCTAAATATAGATTTAAATATGTTAAAATACTACCAAAAACATAATTTAAATATAGGTCCTAGGTCCCTAAAACTAGGACACACATTGTTTAATGTGAAGTGTTATGTTAATGCATTAATGAATATTGGGTTTCCTCTTCAAAAAATGTAATAAAATAGGCTTGGTAAATGAATTAAGGGGCCAATTAAGGAAAATTAAGATCAATTAATTAAATGAGACCTAAATGAGTATGAAAGTGTAAAGGGATACACTTTACAACACTAAAATAAGACACAATTAAGTCCAAATTAACTAGGAGGTCCCAAACAAGTGTGAAAATGTAAAGGGCTACATTTTCCTACACTACAGATAGATGCACAAAGTGAGTTATATGTAAATAGGTGTTGTGTGAATTAAAATGTGTAAAAGAAATAAGATCACACAAGCAATGAAACATATTACATTAGATAATTTAAATCACAAAACTAAATCAAATTGAAACAAGAGAAAATTCCTAAAATCATTCCATTGTTCTTTATTCTCAAGGATCCTCTAAATCATTAGTTCTCTTAGATTTGTATATTGCACTGACTGTTTGGATGACAACCTAAGAAATGAGATGCTGTAAAATGCAAGAATCTAATTCCTACATGATTTAATAAGTTGTATGATAATGTTGAATGATGCTATGATATTATGCTATGAAATGATAATGGTAATATGAATGGATATGATACTAAAGACTATGATGCAAATGTTGTATAAAAACTAAAATAATAACTACAATGTAGCTATGAAACTAAGCCATGATTCTAAACCTGATATGATACTACAATTATCAAATGCTAAATACTAAATTGATCTAAATGCACTCTATGCTCAAACTCTAAAATACTCTCATGAAAATTTTGCATAATAAGTTTACTCAAAGATGGGATTGCAAATGTTGTAGAATGGGTTTGTATTTATAGGATTTACAAAGCAAAAAATGATGTGGCAACAACCAATGGTCAATATTTCCGCTAGAGAGATGAACGGTGGAGATGGAATAAGTTAGAGAGAATCATGGAGGATGTTCCCTTGACTGTTAAACACCATGCCAAGTGTGAGGGAGAATGAAATGATGGAGAGAGCTAAGCGTCCAAAGTTTGTTTTGGAATTGGTTGAGGATAATTCCCATTTAAATATTAGACATTTAAATTCATGTGACACTTGATGATGTGGCAAGAGGAAAATTTGGAGACATGTACCTAAATTCAAATTGGGAATTTAAATTTAGTGAGAAGATTATTAATTAAATAAAACAAACTATTGACATTTGTTTATTTAATTAAATTTAGAAGAATGTGATTTAAGATGGTAGAATTAGAAAAGTGTGAACTATATAAATAAATTTATAATTTATTTATAAGTAGATGAATTAAAGGGGTCATTAATTAAATAAATTTTATTTAATTAATTAATTATCTTGATCGATTTTAGGTGAATACATTTTCCCCCTCTTTTAAGTAATGTGTTTACACATTGCTTCAAAGAAAAATTTGTTGCTGATGTTGAGAAAAAAATTTCGATGCCCTAGACACTGATTGTCAAGTGATAATGGATATATGCCCCCTTGAGAGGTAAATCGATGAAATTTTGAATTTTTAGGATTTTTTGAATTTTTTGAAAATTTTGATGATTTGTTGATGATTTCAAATTCTAATGACGTGGAAATAATTTATCTCCCAAAAAAAAATGATATTGGACCTGCCAAGTGATGAATTGATGAATTAAGGCCCTTTGAAAAATAAAATAAATCAACCTCATTAAAACCCCACTTAATTACCCCTTAAAAGGTAAAAAGAGGTGAAAAAGAGCTCATTTGTGCATTTGCAATTTGAAAATTTGGAGTGATTGAGTGATTGAGCAATTTGAGCAAGATGGTGATTCCCTACTACACACACTGATTTGAGCGTGTGCAAAGTCACAACCACCTGACAACGTATGCACCTTTGGTACACACCCCAAAAAACCTCCTTGTGATTTTTGAATTGTATTTTCCCACACTTTTTCCACGTTTAAAACCTGCTTTCTCACATTTTAGTGCATTTGGTTGCCGATGTAGTGCATCGGTAGACTGTTCTAGTGCATTCAGTAGTTTAGCACGTAGAGCTATATTTTTAGCGCATAGGATTAATAAATTAGCACATAGATTGCCTCAAGTAGCACATTGATGGGATGGTGTAGCACATAGAGTAATATAGCACATTTAGGGCATGATTTAGTGCATTTAATCAAAATTTTGGTGCATACAGTCATTTGGCACATTGATATAAGGATTTAGTGTATTGATGAAATTTGATGGCGCATATGGTGATTTAGTGCATAGAGACCCTATTCTGGCACATCCATGAAATTTTTTGGCGCATCCATGCTTTTAGCACTTTGAGTCACTATTTTAGCACATCTAGGTTAGATTGATGACTTTTTATAATAGACTCGTTGATTTTGATGATTTTTTGATTGCATTAGATTTTGATTTGATGATGTTTGATGAAGTTGATAGATTAGATGATGATTGATCTCATGATAGGTGAGATTCAATGATATTGTGATGATAATTGACCTCGTGATAGGTGAGGATCAATGATAGATCGATGATTGTCCTCATGATAGGTGAGGATCAATGATAGGTTGATGATGATTGACCTCATGATAGGCAAGGTGCAATGATAGATGCTCACGAGATTTGATCGAAGTCTCATCAGAGCTTATTAGATTGATAGGCTTATTGATGTTGATTGATTGATTTGATAATTTGTGATATGTTATGATGACAGGAGCCTTCATTAGTCCTACAAATTTGGGAGCACTTCCTGAGGACCTGGGAGTTGATTCTGCATTTAGATCAGGCTGATCTAAATGTGATTGGCCATTGTGGACTGACCTCACTGATAGAAATGCCCCATAATTAGATTAATAGGGGGCTTCTGACCACATTAGCAGAGAGATGGCATAGTGATCATAACACCTTCCACTTACCCAGTGACAAGATGATAGTGACCCTAGAGGATGTTTACCATATTTTGAGGATTCCAGTAATTGGTGAGTTGGTCATGTATGATTCTACTGAGTAGGGAGGCATAGGCGCACTATGGAGAGTGTTTGAGGATGAGCATATATGTGGTTACAAGATTCCATGGCGAGAGATGGTTCATGCATATGTGACATTGCCATGTGTGCTTGTTGGATTCATCAGAGGGTTCTTATGTCCCAACCATAGGTCTAAGGGACTCTTAGTTGAATGGGGCCAGATACTTGAGAGTATGATTACTTAGGGTACCATATATGCTTAGGGATGTTGTATGCTTGCCCAGTTATACTATTTTTTTATTTTTTATTATTTTATATTTTTTCAAGACTTTTAACGATGCATTGGATGAACTAGGTGTAGAACTTCTTGAGATGTAGGTTGTTGATGGGTTCTTCAAATAGATACCCTTTAGGTGTGGACAACTGATATGCTCCAAATCTATAGAATGATATGATGACGAAGGGACCTAGTTAGTTTGGTTCAAATTTTCCCTTCTTTTCTCGATCCTGTTGATTGTGGGGATTTTCTTTCAAAACCAAGTCACCAACCTAAAATTTTCTTGGTTTGACCCTATGATTGTAGCTTCTATACATCCTTTATTGATAGCATTTCAAGTGATCCACTGCATATTGATGATGTTCATCCAATAGTTCCAATTCCTATAGCCTAGACACCCAATAATCTTCATCTAAAATGATCCCCTTTAGTGACATGCAGAGTGATGGTAGCTCAACCTCAATAGGTAGAATGGCCTCTTATCCATATACAAGAGCATAAGGTGTGGCTCCTACTAGGGTGTGGATACTAGTTCTGTAAGCCCACAAAGCAAGGTTTAGTTGACTATGTCAGTCTCGTCCAACATCATTGACATTTTTCTTTAGGATCTTCAGGATGGTTTTTTTTGAGGCCTCTACTTGGCCATTTCCTTGAGGGTAGTATGGTGCTGAAAATCAATGCTAGATATGAAACCTTTCACAAAGTTCTTGGATGTCCTAATTTTTGAAAGTTCTACCATTGTCAGTGACAATGGACTGAGAAATGTTATATTGACAAATGATATAATTTAGGATAAAGGACACAATTTATTTTCTTGTAACTATGGTTAGGGGAAGAAATTCAACCCACTTTGTAAAGTACTCAGTGCTTGTGATGATGAATTTGTGTTCATTAGATGATGACGGATGAATTTTACCTACAAGATCCAGTCCCCATTGATAGAAAGGCCATGTTGATGCAAATGATTACAATTCTTGTGCTAGTGCATGTATCAGATTTCCATGGAATTGACATTTCTGGAACTTCTTGACAAATTGAAAAGAATCCTTCTCCATATTCGGCCAGTAATACCCCAAATGTAGGATTTTTTTAGCAAGAGTTATTCCACTTGAATGTTTGACATAGATACCTTCATGGACCTCACATAAAGTGATTTCATCTTCATTACATTCAAGACACTGAAGGAGAGTACCATCAAGACCTCGTCAGTAAAGTACATCAGCTATCAAGGTATGTCAGGCTACTTGTTGAATGAAATTTCATTTCTGGTTTTGGGATAGATAGTGTGGTAGGGTGTTTTCTTTCAAGTAAGTGTAGATCTTCCCATAGGTTGAGGATTTAGCATTGACTAGATGGCATATGACTTGGGATTTGAGATTATCATAGGTAGGGTTAAACACTTATTCCACCATGAAATTATAATGGGCTCATTTCTCAGGTATTTGTAGGAGAGAAGAAATTGTTGCCATGACATCAACAACTTTGTTATCACCTCTTGAGTTCTACTCAAATTTGATTTCAACAAAGTACTTTTTGAAGTCATCAACCATTATTTTATATGGCATCAATTTATCATATTTTGTCTGATAATCATCATTAACTTGATTTATGACCAATTGAGAATCTTCGTAGACATGTAACTCTATGATTTCCCACTCCATGGTTGTCTTGATACCAATGATCAATGCTTCATACTCAGCTGCATTGTTATTACAAGGAAATATTAACCTGTAGGACTTTGGAATGGTGTATCCTTGTGGTGTGATAAATACGATTCTTGCTCCTGATCCATGTAGTGTGTAAGATTCATCAAAGTATAACATCCACTGTTGTGTTGAAAGTATTAGGAAATATGCATTTGGAAACTCAATGTTCATGGGATGATCATCTTGTAATGGTGCTTCAACTAGTTGATCAACTATCACTTGGCCCTTGATTAATTTCTTGTCTACATATTGGATGTCAAACTCACTCAATATCATTACCCATTTGGTTAGTCTTCCTATCAAGGCAGCTTTACTGAGTAGATACTTCAATTTATCATTTTTTTCTATTAGTTTGATTGTGTGAGTTAACATGTAGTGTCTTAGTTGTTGAGTAGCAAATACTACTGCTAGGCATGCTTTCTCAATAAATGTGTAGTTGATCTCATATCCATTTAAGGTTCTGTTGATATAATAAATAGCTCTTTCCTTTCCTACAAAATCTTCCTGTGTCAATAGAGTGCCCAAAGATACCTTTGTTGTTGCTATGTAGAGTAATAATGGTTTTCCTTCAGTTGGTGGTACTAGTATGGGTGGAGACATCATATACTTTTTTAGTTGATTAAAAGTTGCTTCACATTTTTCATCCCATTTGAAAGCAGCATTCTTGTGTAGCAAGTGATTGAGTGGATGGGTTTTATTTTCCAATTGCGTAATGAACCTCCTAATAGACTAGAATTGTCCCTATAAATATTTGAGTTGGATGATATTTTTAGGAGGCATCTCCATGATGGATTTGACTTTCGTAGGATCCAACTTAATTCATTTAGTTGATACAATAGAGCCCAAAATTTTAGCTGAGGTCATGCCAAATACACATTTCTTGGGATTTAATATCACATTGAACTTCTCCAATTTGGTGAAGATTTTGTCTAGAATTTTCAAATTTCCTTCCCTAGTGTATGATTTTTTCAATAGGTTATCTACATAGATTCCATGAAGGTGTGCATAATATCATGAAAGATAGTGGTAATTGTACGTTGATAAATAGCCCCAACATTCTCCAACCCAAAAGGGCATGACCTTCCAACAGAAAGTACCCCATGGAAATGTGAAAGCAGTTTTCTCTTCGTCTTTTGTAACTATTTTTATCTAATTATAACCTAAAAATCTATCCATGAGTGATAAAATTTCATGTCCAACTACCAAATCTACAATTATGTCAATGTTAGGAAAATAAATGTCATCTTTCAGGCAAGCCCTGTTAAGATCTTTGAAATCTGTACATATCCTGATACTATTATCTATTTTTGAAACTAGTACAATGTTGGAAATCCATTTAGCATAATCAATAGGTCAGATAAATATTGCGTCCAATAGTTTCTTTAATTCAACTTTCACTAGTAGGGCAATATGCAAATGTATTTTTCTCAAGTTTTGTTTCACTGGTTTCATTCCAGGTGGTAGTGATAAATGATGCATGATAAGATCTGGATCTATCCCTAGCATATCAACATATGACCAGGAAAAGTTGATTTGTCTCTCTTCAAAGAACTTAGTGAAGCTTGGTTTTTCTTCCTCTGGCATGGATGCTGCTAGATGTAGAGTCTTAACTATTTCAACTATAACAATGTTGATAGATTGTGTGGGTTCAATCAATACTGAAGATCTCTCATGATTGTGCTCAGGAAGAGTGTCAAATCTCCCATATTTCGACACCTCATAGAGGTTTTCACTATTAGATGCACTCTTTATTTTTACTTTTTCTTGATCTAATACTGCCATTAAATGGTTTTCACCATTAGATCAATTTTTTATATTCATTATTTTGTAGTTGAGAGATTTGGCACCCCCCTTGTCTGAGGCTTCGTTATGAGATTCGTTGGTGGAACATGTTTCAGGGTTATCAGAGCAAAGGAAGTTCATGATGACATAATTGTTTGGTAAGATAGATATATCAAGCAACTCGGTTTGGTCCTAGTCAATTAGTTTAGGGTGTACCAATGGCAAGGAATTGTCAGAGTGGTTGAAGTCAAAAGGGGTGAGTGTCCTAATGGAAACATCGTCAAAATGTTCAATAGTAATATCGAGGTCTATGATGTTACTCTCTTTTGGATCATCTATCTGGATTGAAGTTTGATTGTCTTCACTTGAGTCATCAATATGTTGTGATCCAATTTCAAGTGGTCTATAACTTGAGATCTTTCCCTCTGTACGTGTTGGTGTATACCTTTTTATCATATCAACTTTTTTGTCCTCAAAGGATACCTCAGATAACAAATCCCACTCATTCATTTGAATCAGTTTTAGAGATAGCTTGTAACTATAAGATTCACTCAACAACCTGCTACCTGGTTTCTTCCCTATATACTAGCCCTATCTTATCCTTTGGATTGGTTATGGTAGGTTGAATTGGTTCTATGATACCTTCTTTTCTTTTTCCAATAGGACCATTTCCTTTGTATCCCATCTTTTCTAGGATTCTTTCCCCTTTTCCATATTGCTCTATTTGTACCTTGGAAGTTGATTCTTGTGATGCTTCTTTGTCTTTGTACAACCAATTTAGAACATCCTTGTCTTTTGAATCATCCACCAAAGTGCCCGATTTGACAAATTTACCTTCAAAAAGTGTGGTTGATTGTGAAGATTGTTTTTTTGATGTGGATGGATGTCCATATTACTTAGGAGAAGGCATGGGTATGTGTAGGATCATCATGGAAAAAATAAGTTATCTATATTATTTCAAAAATATGTAAGAATAGAATCTGTAGCAAATTGAATGTAGTTTCTAAACTACTAGGTTTGTTCTAAAAAAAAGAAATCTATTTGGTGAAAATTTGAAATTTCAATGTAGTAGTACTTAAATTTCAAGGAAAAAATAAGTAGGTGTCTGTTTGACCACCCTAACTACAATAAAATGATAATATTTTTTTATAAGATTTTAGATATAAGTAGAGGACTCATGTCCCGATGTGATGCATATGTTTTTGTAATTTTTTTCCTAGTAAATAATTAATTATCAATTTTTTATTACAACTTTGAAAAAATATAAAAAACTCATATGTCTAACCACCTTAACTTGGTCAAAACCTCATGAAATTCATTTTTTATTTTTTTTAATCCTATACAATGCAAAGCATAGAATGTGACACATGTTTTGAATTCAAAAAAAGTGATATCATTTGAAAGCTATAGATTTTTTCAATCAGTCTATCAATTAGGACTTTAGTCATAATTTCAATAGAAAATGAATAGTAATTACTTATTAAATTCAAAGTAAAGCATCATTTATATTGGTGGAAAACTAAGAATATCCTTTAAAAACCCTTTTCATTTCATCAATTTTGGATAATAAAAAAAGTCGTCAACCACATACCCATCATATTGCCACTTTTTGACCCATCATGATCCTGCACATACCTGCATCAATTGTGAAAGGAATAATGATTGCTCAATAAAATATTCCCCCATGCCTTTGTATTTCAATTGGATCTTTTCAAACTAATTTGATAAAGAATTTAGTTGTCTTTCATTGTTTGATGGAGTAGAATCACTAATACCTTTATCTTTTGACTAGATCTTTTCCTCAAGATGATTTGACGAAGAATTAATTTGATCCCCCTTGTTTGATGAAATAGGAGTGATGGCTTCCTTTTTATGTGATAAAAGGTGTCTTGGAATGATTTAAGTGTGTTGCAATACTAAGGATTATTGGAATCAGCTGAAATGATGTCTGTTGAATAGAAATTTCAAACATTGGTGATATGTAGATGGTACAACTTGCATCTCATGTATTCAAGGATGTCCTGAGAGTATATTGTATGTGAACGCTTTGTCCAACACTTGGTAGATTATATCTTTTAAAACTAGTTCCACTTGAATTGCTAGCACAATTAGTCCTTGGGAAGCTCTCTCTTCATCATCATAGGCTTTGATAGTGATTTTTCTCCTAGCATCAATTGCATTTTCTGTGTATCCAAGTGCATAGATAAGTTTCAAAGTACAAATATTTAGGCCAGCTCCACCATGTATTAGAACACATTTGACCCAGTGTTTGTGAATTAAAAACTCAATGTGGAGGGAAACATTGTGTGGATGGGTAAGTGATACGTCATCATGTTCTAAAAATGATAGGCAATGAGGTGTGGTCAAGTGTCCCACCATAGCTTGGAATTGGAAAACTTCTAGATCATTTGGTACTGTGGTGGCTATTAGAGCTTGTTCTAGAATCTCCTTGTGATATGGTGAAATTTTGAGGAGTTCCAATATGGATATTTGGGCTAGGATTTTTTGCAATCAATCAAAATGTTGTATTGAGTTGTAGGGGTAGCAGATGTTTTAGAAGTACTTCCCTTTAAGACATACTTTCACTGAGCTCTGGTGGTTGCGTTGACTAGTTGACAATCTTGTTTATCTTTGATTTTGATGATATTAACTTGATTATCATTGAAAACCATGTTTGCGATCAAATTTATTGGTAAAATTTCATTGATTGGATTTGATGTGGTGTTGATGTCATTAAGTTGATTTTCAACTGTGACAATGTTTTTGTTTTGATTTTCAACTATAACAAACTCTTGTTCATGCTTGATTGTGATGTCATTAATTGAATTTTTAGCTACAATAAGGTCTTGCTTATCATGAGTTTGATCATCAACAACCTCAATATGGAAAATGGTAGAATCATAGAAATAGTTCACATTTTTTCCTTTGGTGTTGGATGAAGAGGACTCCCCTTTTTCATGGTTTGGAAAAGGATTCTTGAATGCTCCACAATCAACATTTGTTTGATGTCCTTCTATTGATATTTCCTTTCTGTCAATCAAATATTGTATCAAATTTTTTAGTTGTATGTAGTCATTTATTTTGTGTCCCTTGTTGTGGTGAAAATCATAGAAGTGTGTATCATTCCACCAAGAGGGTTTAACTCTTGGTTCCCAATCTCTTGCCTATGGTAATGTTATAACCTTGCCTAAAAGAAGCTCCTTTAATTTTGATTCTAATGGCTGTCCCAAAGGTGTGAATCTTCTTCTATTTGAAGATGTTCGATATGGTGGGGGTCTAGATTTAGCATTGTTTGGATTGTTATTTTGATTGGCATTTTGGTTGTTGTTTTGATTGCTAGTTAGATTGTTGTTTTGATTGGTCTTGGTGGAAGTTTTTGTCAAGTTAAATATTGGTTTTACATTTTGTATTTCAGCTGAACCATCATTGTTACCAACTTTCTTCTTTCTTTGCCAAAACTTTGGTTTATCACTATTGTTATAGTGATTAGAAGAGTTGGCTGAGTTGTTTCCTTCATTGTAAATTTTTATGTCTCCTCTCTTGACCAAATATTCTTCTATTTTGATTCCATTTTCAATAATTTTCTCAAAGGTAGGTGGACATTACAATTCAAGCCTATAGCTCATCTCATCATTAAGATTTTCTATAAAGATTTCCATTTTTTCCTTTTCAAGTATGGGATGAGAATATCTTGCAAACAATCGTCTCCATCTTTGTAAGAATATGACAAATGATTCACCCTTTTTCTATTTTGTATTGCAAAGGTCTTTTATGGTGATCTCATGTTGTATGTTGTAGGAGTATTGGGTGATGAATTTATTAACTAGCTCTTGAAAGGTCTTAATTGGGGATGCAAGTTTGGAGAACCATTCCATGCATTGTCCACCAAGGTTGCATGGGAACAATCTCATCAAGTAAGTTTCTTCGTGTGCAAATTCAAGGCTCAAGGTTCAAAATTCCCTTACATGATCTATAGGGTTTGTTTTACCATTGTATTTATCATACTTTGGAAATTCACAATATTTTGGAAAAGGAATCATGTTGATATTTTGGTCAAAAGGATATGGGAAGATGTCTTGTATCAATTATCTTTTTGAGGTTCCTCTTTGCATATCTTGAATCTACTATTGGAGATTTTTCATTTGATGAGTTAAGACAACCAATAGATCTGTATTTGGTGATTCAATTTCAGTCCTTTTAGGAGGTGCTTTTAGTTTGTTCACATCAAATTCATGTAGAAGTTTGATACCTTGATTAGCCAACATTAAAGGTATTTCTCTCCATCTCTTTCAAAAATATTTTCTAAAAACTTATGGAAATCTGGATCTTATTCAACATGTTGGATGTCTTCCTTAGTTATTTCCTCACCTTTAAATTGGTGGAGTTTATGAAAAGGATTTTCTTCACCTTCAGCCATGGTGTTCTGAGTTTCGAGTTATTTTTATTTGAGTTTCTACTTTTGTGATCTTGTTTGAATGGGCATAAAAGTGTTATAATTTGAATAAAATTTGATCTTTGTTTGAGGAGTTCCAAGGATAAAAACCAAGTCAAATAGAATGACAAATTCTATTGATGAGACTAAGTTTAATCTAATTATACAACTTTGTTTCATGATGAAAGATGATAGATCCTGATGAGGAAACTTAGCTTAACAATCAGAGATGTGTTTGATGTTTAGGAACTTTAAGGTGTTAGATCTTGGTTTAATTTGAATAATTCCACTTGTAAAGGCTAGTTTCAACAAGTTTAAAGCACTGGTGTGTCTAAGGAATGATTCTGTTCTAAAAAAGATCCTTAATTTTTGTTTAAACTAACGAACATGGGATGAAATTAACTCTCTGGTTTTGAATTTATTGGATTCCCTAAAATAGGGTATGGATGCACTAAAAGATTGCACAAATGCATCAGAAAATGCCCTAGATGCGCTAGACTGTACCCAATATGTGCTAGAGAAAGGATTCAATGCATTGGACAAAGGACTGGATGTGCTGAATGTGCTAAAAGTTGGACTCAATGTGCTAGACAATGATCAAATGTGCTAGACTATGGGTTAAATATGATAAAATATGCTAGGGATGTGCTAGAATGCCCCTCCTAGATGTGATTTTGACTAGGTATCCTATAGGTGAATGCGCTAAAAGGATCTACAAATGCACTAAAAAATGAAACAGATGCACTGGAAGATGACCTATATGAGCTAGAAGATAGACTTGATGCACTAAAAAGTGACACATATGTGCTAGAGTATGTTGTGAATGCGTTGAAATAAAGGACATATGTGCTAATTTGAAAATGTTTAGTGTTTTTGCAAGTTTGACTGGTTATTCTATTGTTTAGATTCGTGAATCTGAATATTTCCAACGTATGCTTTTCTAAATGATGAATTTTTCTTGGTTTCCATTTTGTGAATTAGGTGAATTAAGTTCTTTGAATGGATGATTTTCTTGAATTATGACTTCAAACACAACAACAAGTTTTCAAACAATTGTTTCCACTTAGGAACTAAACATTAAGTGTGTATTCAAGAATCTAGTCTAATTCCTTTGATTTCCACAGGTATAGCACAAGAGAAGACAATTCAAGCACTTTTCTAATCTCAAAGGTCACTTAAAATAACACAACCCACATCTTAGAACCATGTCAACTCACACAACCCTATCACCCCCTAGAGGGTGCCCATGTTTTTTCCTTTCCTAGGTCTTAACCAAAGTTGAATCCTCCACTTTTGGCCAGTAACCCCTGATGGCTATATGGTGAGTATCTTAGGAATATATTCTTCCCTCCCCTTGCACCATGATATTATAAGTGTTCAAAGACTAAATTGGTTGGCTTCTACACTAAGGTTTGTAATAAGGATTTCTGTTCGGTGCAACAATAGATAAACTCCCTCAGGAGACCTCCCAAACTTTAGAACAAAGGCTTTGGGGATGGTTATCTTGCACACTATCATCGAATTGTAGACTTTCCCCGAATTCTCTTTTGATTGTAGTGGGTTAGAAAACTTGGCTTTGGTTGTTCCCACTCAGGTCGTTCCTGTAGGGTGAGTACTTTTTCCCACTATGGCAGGCCTTCTAAAGGTGTTAACAAAGCATAAAATAGTGAGTCTGGTATTTTGGTCACCCAGTTAAGGGGAGAACATAGGCCTATCACTTCAAGCACAATAGACAAGGGATTCTTTAACCTTCCAATTAAACTAGGTTCCTAATTTAATCAAAAGAAGACAATAAAATATTTAGCCCCTGCAAACATCATCAGTAGTTTGATAAAATTGTCTTTGACCAATGTATAAAAGTACCTACAAACAGAGAGTGATGATCAATTCTCAGGATTTTGAAATTTTGCAAAATTAACTAGATGTGCTAAAATAGACATCAAATGCACTAAAATATCACACCTATGTGTTAGAAGAACTACTCAATGCACTAAAATAGCATCTAGGTGTGCTAAAAGAACAAATCTATGCACTAAAAGATTGTACGTATGCACCAAAATAACTACTCTATGCGCTAGAGAAACTACTAAATGTGCCAAAGTATTAAACATATATGCTAAAATACTCCCTATATGTGCTAAAACAGGAGTTGGATGCATCGAAAGATGCTATTAATGCACTACAACAGGGACTAGATGTGCCAGAAGATGTTTTAGATGTGCTGCAAGAACTCATGATCACACTAGAAGAAATTCACGTCCAACTTGTTCACAAAAACTTTTCCAAAAAACATTAAAAATGGGGCTAGGCCCCACGACAGGTGCCAAATTTATGTGTGAATTAAAATTTTTAAAATAAATAAGATCACACAAGCAATTACATTAGAGAATTTAAATCACAAAACTAAATCAAATTGAAACAAGAGAAAATTCTTAAAATCGTTCCATTGTTCTCTATTCTCAAGAATCCTCTAAATCATTAGTGCTTTCATATTTGTATATTGCACTATGACTATTTGGATGACAACCTAAGAAACAAGATGTTGTAAAATGCAAAAATCTAATTCCTACATAATTTAATAAGCTATAGGATAATGTTGAATGATATGATATTATGCTATGAAATGATAATGGTAACATTGACAATGGATATGATACTAAAAACTATGATGTAAATGTTGTATAAAAACTAAAATGATAACTACAATGCAGCTATGAAACTAAGACATGATTCTAAACTTGATATGATACTACAATGCTCAAATGCTAAATACTAAATTGCTCTAAATGCTTTATTCTCAAACTCTAAAATGCTCTCATAAAATTTTTGTATAATATGCTTACAGAAATATGGGATTGTAAATGTTGTAGAATGGGCTTGTATTTATAGGATTTCCAAAGCATAAAATGATGTGGCAGCAACTAACGGTCAAGATTTCAGCTAGAGAGATGAACGGTGGAGATGGAAGAAGTTAGAGAGAATCATGGAGGATGTTCCCTTGACTATGAACACCATGCCAAGTGTGAGGGAGAATGAAATGATAGAGATAGCCAAGTGTCCAAAGTTTTTTTGGAATTGGTTAAGGATAATTCCCATTTAAATAATATAAATATTTAAATTTATGTGACACTTGATGATGTGGCAAGAGGAAAAGTTGGATACATGTACCTAAATTCAAATTGGGAATTTAAATTTAGTGAGAAGATTATTAATAAAATAAAAAAAACTATTGACATTTTTTTATTTAATTAAATTTAGAAGAATGTGATTTAAGATGGTAGAATTAGAAAAGTGTGAACTATATAAATAAATTTAGAATTTATTTATAAGTAGACAAATTAGATAAAAGTGCCAATAGTTTAGGAAAAGATTTCATAAATGTAAATTTGTATTTTTCATAATTCATAATGAAAGGTAGATATATACATGTCATGATCTAAGGAAGTGATCACTCATAAAATTAGTCCTTAAATAATGATAAGTTGAGCATATGTACATACTTCCATTTTTAATTACATTTAATGCAATCTCACATAAATTTTTTTATGATGAATGGTGCTAATATATGTATATTAAACAAAAGTATATATAATACATAATTCACATCAAACTTGTTAGACTATAATTACACCCCAATAAGTATATAGAAAGGGCCAAAGGGAAAAATGAGACTAGTTAAACTAGTATGCCACCATGGCTATATGAATAGGAGGAAAGGGATCATAATTTGGAAAATGATCCTTAAAGCCCAACATGTCCTAACTATAAAAAATGAGCTCCCAACCCATAAGGGTGTCATCGTATTATTTTAGTTTGTTGAGAAATAACAAGAAAAAGTGAGATAGAGAAATTCAAGTAGGGAAAATTTCCACTATCTAGCTAACAATAGTGGCCTCATTTAAAGGTAGAAAACTATTCATATGATGGAGGATTCCATCTATGGTGTTGTGACCATTGAGAGCCCTAAAAAACATGATTCCCTCACCTAGAGTTACAAGTGTAAGGTTTTTGATGCCTATGTGGTGGAGAGTCATGCCCACATGGTGAAGCATCCCTATTGGCTAGGTTAGGAAGCACACAAGAAACCATACATGGGAGATTATACTATTTTTTAATAATTTATACAATTGAGTAACCTCTAGGGCCACCTTCTTTACTTTGACCTAAATATTTAATATAACATTAGAATAGATATTGGCTCTAGAATATATTAAAAAGTACTTATCCATACATGAACTGCCAAAGAAAGAAACATATATATCTTTCTAAATTGAAAATAGTATCTCTATTTTAAAATCATGCCATATCTAATTATATAAATTGCGAGAATCTTGGGGTCATGGGGTATCATATGCCATGTGAAAGTATTAAGGGAAAATGGATTAAAGAAGTCATAAATCTAAATAAAAGTAGTTTGGAACCAAGAGAAGAACCTCAAGAGATGCTTCATGGAAAAAAAGGATAAGGTGGAATTGGTACACCCAAATGATCCAACCAAGACCCCATAGGGAGACCTTAGTAGAGAATACAATGGGAAAAGTGAACCAATTTGGGCTCAACCAAATCAAGCCAAACTATCTAAAACCTGCATATCTAAAGAGAGTTAGAAGATAAAATATTCCAACTCATGTTTAACATAGTAACCATAGGTACAAGAGGAGAGATCCAAGGATATCATTTATAATGTTTATAACTCTAAATCTGGGAACCATTTCTAGTCAATCCACCATGGCCTAGTGCAACTAATTTCCACCTTGTGAACCATATTAGCGGGGACCTAAAGCTAAAATGCTTTGGTAAGATTTAATTTCTTGGTTACCAAGATTGAATTTAGCTATGAAATATAGCCAAGAAAGAGAAGACCTATCATTTATAGAAAAATGGTCAAAAATAATACAAACCCCATAATTATACAATCATAAAAACTGATCTCAAGGTAAGTGATTAAAGGAGACCTCCATAAAGAGTGTTGCTTGAAAGAAAGTTCAAAATTGAATTTATTTCTATTCTAGATGATCCAAAGTTTAAGACCATCCTAGGCATGTTAGATGCTCTCATAAATAAAGTGCATTGGATACACAATAGTTTCTTAATGATAAGGATGGCATGAATTCCTAGGCAATGCTAAGCACTACAACTAGAACAACTACTAGAAATAATTTAGCACCAAAGAAGAATTTTTAGGTTGTATATTCTTCCAAGGTATGAATAATCTATTTGATAGACCAATTTGGCCCTATCTATAATTTTCACTTAGAATAATACCACCAGAGTGCCTTGGGAGGGAGAAAATTTCCCAAGAAAATTAATGAGAACCCTTGATATGTTGAGATAAATCCCAAATAAAATATTTGTGGATTTTCTTTAGCTTATGGTAAGAGAAATTGGAGGGGTCTCAATAAAAGGAATAATACACATGGGTGGGAGTGAGAACTTCAAAGAACATCTAAAAGTTTCCAATAAGGGAGAGGGGCTTGAAAATCCATAAATGGAATTTTTAATACAATATAGAAAAAAATTCCATAAGGTAGAAGAAGAGCAATAAAAAGTAAATGGTATTCCAAAAAATGAAAGACCTCCCATGATCAAGAAATTTATAGCCAAGGTTTTCAAGCCATGTTGGTTTGGGAAGGAAAGATTAGTGATAAAATTGGGTTTTTAACCATTATATTCTAGATCCAAAATCAAGACAAAAGATTGAGATATTGTGAAGCATAAGTAACATTATTTGGTTCCCTAAGAAAAGTAATAAAAGATTCATCCATAAAATGGCCATTGAAAATAATATGAGTTAAGAAGAGATTGTTATTCCCCTAACCCTATAGTGTGTATTGTGTTATGAGTAATCATCTTGTGGCTATCTTAACTCTTAAATAAGTTACATACCCATCATTATAGTCATATATATGTATTTAGGTTGTCCTAGAATTTATACTTAAGTATCTAAGTCAACCTAGGTAGTATCCAAGACATAAGTGTGCTATAAGTTAGTTATTATCATCATGTTGAGTATTGAGTCCTTAGTGAAGATGATTGGAGGTATCCCCCTCAAAGTGGATTAGGAGGCTTTTGCCTTGGAGTGGAATATTATTATTATCTATTTTCATCATATTTCATATCATATTATTCTATTGCGTAAGTTATTTCATAAGTGGTATCTATTAGAAAACCAAGATTACCTGCATGCAAGATGGATACCTATCACATGCAAAAGATATGAAGAACCAAAAAGATGTTGTATAAACCTCTTAGTAAAAATTCATTAAGAGAATCAATTATTACAAAGAGATCAATCCTTATGAAGGAGATCAAGAAACCCTAAAAGGGAAACCCTAAATGAAACCCTAGTGTGCACACTTAATAATTAATAATTAATTAATTATTAATATGCCTAAGTTTAGCTTAAGTAATAAAGAGGAAGAAGTGACTTAATTAATTAATCAATATGATATAATTAATTAAGCGTAATAACTTATTACTCTATAAAACCCCCCTTAAGATGAACTTAGGAAGAAGCTAAAACACTAGAATAAGATGCATGAAAGCAAAGATGGGTCCCGACAACTAGGCCTGATCAGGTACCCATTTACAAATGCAATAAAGGAGTAGAGAAGGAAAAACCCAGTGGGACAAAACCCCCTACAATGAGATGACATGCTGCAAAGAAGCACTGGAAGAACTCTGTAGAGTAACACTGGAACCGAAATCTAGCAAGCAAGGAAAGATATTTTTGTCTACTACTGAAACCGGATGAGAGTCATTGACTGACTCAAGGAATCATGAAAAAAGTGACAACAGACCAGATGCCTCGGAACACTCGAAAACTCCAAACAGGAACAACCCTGGAATCTATGAAGCAACAATCAATTATTGAATGATGTATTACTGAAAACGAAGTGCAAAGATGCAAGATGCACTCTCCCAACTGCCAAAACATCCAAGTAATCTCCAAACAACCCATTGGGCCAAATCTGGATTAAGTGATTAACCTAAGATAGATACAAAAAAAGTGCATGGACAGCAACATAGAGCTCCTTAATACCTTTCCAACGCCGCAAATGAGGCAAAAATCAGACATCGTGGCAAAAAGTTATGAGCTCAGAAGCATAAAAAATACATCTGAATTCAAACAGAAATAAATGTAGGAAAACAATAAAATAATAAAAAATAAAAAGCACTAGTGGAAAGTGCTTGGAGCCAGCTTTCTGGCGATATCTCGTTTGCCTGATTTCGATACTGTATGCCCAAGTTATGACCAAAAGAAAAAAATTACTCTTTTAGGGAAAATTAGGGCTAGGAGGGGCAAAGAGGGGCCGTACGGCCGATGATGTCATACTAACATCAGCACTTCATGACAAAAAATTTGACGACTATCTGGCTATCGGTGGAAAAAATACACCCCCCCTTGCCGGAAAAATTTGGTGGCAATAGTATATTCTGGCACAGTTGGAATATTCCCTATAGATCGCTAGAATATTCTCCTACCTCAGAATATTCTTCAGCTGGATGTATGACGTGTGGAGCGGGGCTCTTGGTCTCCATAGGACCACCACGGGGCTGAGCTAAGACCGACTGAGCTAAGACCCCCGGTCAACCATATGACTGGAGCGGGGTGGAGGGAGCCCTCAAGGGCTGGCGGCAGGGCCCCTGGTCCACTATAGGATTGGGGCAGAGCGGAGGGAGGCCCAAGGGGTTGTGCTGGAGCTGGCGGCGGGTCAGTGGTGGAGCCTGGCGGTGGCGGCGGCGGACGGGTGGCCACCGGGTGGTGGATCCTTTTCTACTGGGAGCGCCGGCATGAAATTCGAGAAAACCCATTTCTCGCCATTTTTTAATTTTTGAGCCTCGAACTGCATGCTGGGGAGGCTATACGGCCCTCCTAGCAAAAAATTTTTGCCTCTCGGATCAACTGCACCAAAATCGACGAAACGAACGACATTTTTAGGGTTTTTGGCCACTGCGAACGCGATGGGGACCTCCGTTTCTACTCAAACTGCTCCAAAAAATCTGCTACCTCCAAAACTTGTAGAAAAGATGCCTGTGGAAACCCTTCATTAGAAACTCACGAAAAGGCCATATCTTCATATCACGAACAGGCAGCTGCAGGTTTGGAGCTCTGATACCATGTTAGAAAACCAAGATCACCTGCATGCAAGATGGATACCTGTCACATGCAAAAGATATCAAGAACCAAAAAGATGTTCTATAAACCTCTCAGTAAAAATGCATTAAGAGAATCAAGTATTACAAAGAGATCAATCCTTATGAAGGAGATCAAGAAACCCTAAATGAAACCCTAGTGTGCACACTTAATAATTAATAATTAATTAATTATTAATGTGCCTAAGTTTAGCTTAAGTAATAAATAGGAATAAGTGACTTAATTAATTAATCAATATGATATAATTAATTAAGCATAATAACTTATTACTCTAACAGTATCAAAGCATGATCTTGGCATCATGTAGGAAAGGCAATTTTTTCAATCTTGAGAGACATTTTGTGAAGCACGTATCTTCCTAATTTTGGAAAAAAATTATAATTCTTAAAGAGTATACAAAATCATCTTCATTTCAAATCTCAGAGAAATTAGAGCATTATTAAGGGATTTATTGCCAAATTAGGGTTTCATCTAAATTTATTTGGTAAGTGCATATCTCTCATATTTGGGAGATTTTTTAATTCTTGGAGGGTATTTTAGAAAAAAATTGAAGAGTCTATAGTAGAAATTTCAAAGGAATTGAAGCATAATTAAATGATTTATTACATAATTATTGTTTCCAAAAAAATAACTCTCAAGTTTGTAAATCATGAATTTTTGGGAGTTTTTTTTGGTAAAGTGTAACCTAGGCCTTGGTAAGTTATGGTAATTTTGTTAGATCATTTAGAATTTATTTGTGTAATTTATTGTAAGTTTATTTTTCTAGAACTTCTTCACAAGTAGCAAAATAAGAAGAAAAATAACACAAACAAGAATGAAAACAAGTGCAAGAAGAATAAGAATAAGAAGAACAAGAGAAAGAGAAAGAGCGAGAGCATGAAAAAGAGTAAGAAAAAGAGAGAGGACATAAACAAGAGTAAGAAAAAGAACAAGAGAAATAATGACAGAGAGATAAATAAGAAAAAGAACAAGAGAAATAATGACAGAGAGATAAATAAGATAAAGAACAAGAAAAAGTACAAGAAGTGGTAGAAGAAGAAAAAGGAGATGAAGAAGAAGAAAAAGATGAAGATACAAATTTTATGCATTAAGGAAAATGATTTTGTAATGAGGGGGTAATGTTATGCCCCTAACCCTATAATATATATTATGTTATGAGAAGTCAACTTGTGACTACCTTAATGGATGTCATAAATGGAAGGAGGATGGTTTACAATTAATTTTGATAATTATGTGAGATGGTGTCATAACTACAGGTAGGTGGGGTGGGTGGAAAAAACATAGTAATTTACCTTTTATGATGCCTTCACATGCAATAAACAAGCTTCATGGGAAAAATTCATCCTCTTTTGTTAGCACTTTATTTTCTTCCTTCACATTTTCATTTTTCCATCAAGGTTTGGGCTTGTCACAATCTTGAAGAAAGGAACATAAAACTTTTACATCCCTGCTACTTTACATTGTTGGGGATTGGGCCTTAAGGCTTGCTGTGTAACAAGAGGAACTAAAATTTATGTAGTCTTGCCAAAAATTTCCCTATCAAGGGTTGATCCTCATGTCCAATTCACACCTTTGTCATCACATCTTTCCTTTCTTCACGCACCTAATGCCTCCCTTACCTTAACCGATTTTTGACTTAGCTAATTTTTGAATTTTTTTACTTTAAGGAATTGATTGAAGACATGGGAGGGGAACACAACCAAGATCACATTATAAATGATGGATCTTAGAAAAAAAAATTACATTGGATATTGACAAGGGGCCATACTCCATAGGTACATAAAAGGAAGGTACTCATGTAAAAATAACAATGAGAGATTGAGTCCCAACAGTGGGAGTCTGGAAAATTGATCTTGTGAGATTTGTTGTGTTTGAAGGATTAAGTTCCAAGTGTATATCCTTATCATTTTTTTGTGTAGGATTTCAAGAGTAAGCCTAATCCTAGTGGGGCCCACACATTTGTTTCCTTGAGATATCTTGTTCTTGGAATTATTTTTCAACTATATAATAGGGGATGCATAGATCATGCTTGTGCTTGTTTATTTGAGTATTGTTTGGTATGTTTAGACCACCCACATGTTTTGAGATGGTATGTCTCAACATGTCAATTGTTGGTGTTTTGCTTGCATTATGTTGCATGCATGAGTATGCCAAGTTCATTGTAAGGACTTGATGTATTTCATTGCTATTGTGTTTCTTGAGATGCTTGTGTTTTAATTTTTGTGATATAACCCTAGATGCAATGAATTAATGATCTTTGTATTTGACATTTTTTTATTGTCATAATTTCATGATTGTGTTTTATATGATGTTGAACCCTATTGGATTATTTTCATGTGCTTCAAATATTATATTGAGAAAGTATTTATAATATGTGCATTGAGTGGATAAAGGTGCATGGCCATTTCTCCACTTGATATGTAGGTTTGAATTATTCCCCAACATTGGTTAATCAAAGAAGTTACATTGGGATTATGTATTTTGGTAGCCTCTATTGAACTCACTTGAGTGGAGATGAGCCTAATTTCCCTTATGGTTTTAGATTTTAATAAATGGTGATTCAAGAATTTTGTACTATGGAAAATCTGTAAATGCATCATTTTGTTGTGATATTTTATTTTCTTGGTCACATATAGTTGCATTTTAAAGATAAAATCTTGCATGTGAACAATGCTTAATGTATTGGGTATTGGGAAAATGAGAAAGAAAATAAGGGAAATTTTCTATTTTGTATACATTAGGAATGCTATTTAAATCATTACAATTAATTAAATTGTTATTCAAAAGTTTTTATTTAGCTTCAAAAAATTGATTAAATTGTTGGAATTGCTTTAGAAAAGATTGAATGGAATTATTTTAATTACCTTTGAAAAATGAATGAATTAGACATTTAATTCAATTGGAAAGTTGTATTTTGTGAAATGAGAAATAACAAAAAAAAAATGAAAATAGAAATGAAAAAGTGATAAAAGGGAAAAAGACGAGCATACTTTTATTGATTTTTGAAAACTCTCTCCCTCTCAAACCCTCTCTTCTCAAATTGGAAAATGTAAGTATTTGCATGGAATTATTTTGATTTTGGATTGCTTGGGCTAGGATGAGGATTGAAAAGGGATGGGTTGAAAGATTGTTGCATTGCAAATGCATTTGCATCCCCAAATTGGAGGAAAATTCAATTTGCATGGAATGGTTTTGAATTTGGATTGCTTGGGTTGGGATGAGGATTAGAAAGGGATGGGTTGAAATATTGTTGCATTGCATATTCATTTGCATCCCAAAATTGGCAAAAAAATTCTAAAATATTGAAATGTGAATTTTATGTTTTTGATAAGATAAGCACCATTTACAAGGCATTGAACCCATTACACAAAAGGTCTCGATCAAAGAAAAATGAAGTACAAGGTCACTAGCCACAAACATATCAGTGAAGTTTATGTTAAAAGTGCGGTGTTGTGATTTTTTGAAACCAAAGGGTATCCTTTAAATTTGGAAATTTAAAATTTTAATTTTTAAGCATTCAACCATGTAGTTTAGGATTTTTTTATAGCTTTCCAATATAAATTATTTTTAGAAAATTTGAAATTGGGATTATTTTGAATGAATTTTAATATGGGAAAAGATGTCACCTTATTTATTTTTGATTTAGAAGCTTTTCAGACTATGTTTATTTTTTCCCATTTTTTGTATTGAGATATGTGCCACACCCAAATAGTGAATTGACATGATGCACCTAGAATTTAGGTTTGGTGTAGGAAAGGGGTGCATCTTAACATCAATTGAGACACAAAGGGGCCCAAGGATATGATGGGTAAAATTTTTGTTAATTAATTAATAATAATTAAAGACATTGGGTAATTAAAAATAACCAAGATAATGATTCATATGGTATAGCCAGAGTACTAGGATAGGCTTGATATGAGCATAGAAGCCATGCTTGCTTGATGAGCATAAATCCTTTCTAGTTGGGTTCCTCACATGGGTGATTTGATGCATAGTTGAATTTTCTTAGCCATCCTTTTGAGATTTGCGATGACAATATTTCCCTAGTTTCTATGATTCTTTGTCCTTAATGATGTTGGAATTGTTGTTGAGTGAAAGACCTACCTTTGACCATGTCGTGATTGAGTTAGTACCTAATCATCATTTGGGTGTTGCTTCCCCCTCGTGTAGGTTCATTGTTGTTGTTTCATTCGTTGATTTGTAAGTCTTCTACTAGTGCCACCTTGCTTGTAGCAATTGTGAGGTTTTTTGTGTTGATAGTGTCCTTGTATCATTGATTTTTTCTTGACACCGGTGTGCACTTTTTTGTGTAGTGTAACATGTGAATTTTTGGTCATTAGTGTTGTTCTTTAAAAGAAAACAAGTTTTTTGGTCAACTAATTGTAAGGAAGATAAGGTAGTGGAACAACTTCCTACATTAATCTTGAGAGGAGAATAATGCAAAACTTTACTGATCTTTCCAATTACAAAATATTAAACAAAAATAAACATAAATATCATGCATACCACAACACAATGATTTACATGGGGAAAAACCTGTCAGGAGAAAAACCCCACACTCTAAAAGCCACCTAATATATTATTCAAAAATCATGAAGATTACAATATACTTTGCAAAGAAAGCTTCTCACAGGAGTATAACCAACTAGAGATCCAAAGGCTACAAAATAGCTATTAGACTCTCAAATTACATCACAATACTCAACTATAATAAAAAACCCTCATAAAATAGGGTTGTCTTCTAGGGCAAGTCAAGCCAACAAAATATTGACTGTCAGATATGATACATAATGATGAATTGTCTAGATTTACAATAATAAAGTGTACACAAAATTTGGCTTTTGGGGGCATTGGCCCTTGGACCCCCAGGTGGTGGGATGATTCCCCTAGACCTCGAGACCCCCTGCGCCCCCTTGTCATCATCATATGTGTAGACACTAGAAAATGTTCTAATCGATATCATGCATTCAAAATAGATTTACTAACATCATTTCTTCTTTAACCCATCTTCATTTTGCTTAATTGATTTAATTAGCCTAGCTAATTAATTAATTACATCATTTTCATTTATTGGCCTGATTAATTTAATCAGGTTAATTCATCTCTTTTCTCACTAACACTTTGTCTCATTAAATTAAATAAATCAAAAGCATTTAATTTAATTCCCCAAGTCATCTTATTTAATTAAATAACCCTAAGTTATTTAATTAAATATCATTTCCCCCTTTCCCATTTCATTAAATCAATTAATTTAATGAATATCCCTTTAATTCTTCTAATCCTGTAATTATGTAATTAAACCTTGTTTAATTAACAATTAAACTATCTTTCCTCTAAGCAAAGGGAACTTTCCCATGGAATATTCCTTACCCCTTTTTGCACAATTAAAACTTTGTTTTAATTTGTAAATTACCTTTTTCCCTCACCCAATGGAATATTCTAAGAAATATTCACTCTCCTCCAATCATCTCACTTATCTTCTTTAGTAAGTTAACCTTTTACCTTTTGAACAAGCTACCTTTGACTTGTGTGAGCAGGTCAAATGTGTGTTTGTTTGAGGTAAGTGTGAGCCCTTGATTAAATCCCATCATGCATTCTCAACCATTGATGAGAATCCACGATCCATGCCTCTCATCTCCTTCATCTTGGACTATTGATAAAGCTTTTTGATCTCAAATCTTCATTCCTCATTTGCTCTCCTATAAATAGATCACTATTTGGAGACAAATGGATCCATCTTTCAATTCCAAACTTATGCTATTGAATTCACTTGCATCCATACTCTCAATTTACTCACTTTTTAGCTTATTTCAGTTCATTTTGATTTCATAATAGCTTAGAGCATCCATTAATGGCTTCCATGCATCCATCTTAGCTTTTTTATGAATTAGGGTTTTTATCTTTTAGCATAGTTTTAGCTTAGATTAGCTTAGAAATAGCACAATTAAATAATTTTAGAATAAAATCATGGTAACTTAGCTTACATCATGTTCATTTTAACATAAACTAGGTTTTCATACATCAATCATAATGGTTTCATTGATTCTCTTCCATAGAATCAACTAAAATAGGCTCACTAATCATGAGATTGGGGAAGGGTCGTCATTTTACATCAACATGACACCAATTCCAAAACAAGATAAGTTTTAGATAGATTAGAGTAGATGTTTTTAAAAGCTTTCATAACTTAGTATGTTAGGTTTTGATAAATATTTAGTTTCAATTTCATTTGAATTATCTTGTTGATATTCGAGTATTAGTGGTTATGTTATGCTTTGATTCTTCATGGATCAAGTGTAATTCAACCATATATTGATATCCTTGTCTCACATTTTGGTGCTAGAATGAGGGAAAACTAATAATCTAACTATTTTTAGCTCAAATTCCATTTTATGTTCTTTTGTAGGACCTGGCAACACCCAAATCACAAACAATGATGCTATTTCAATAGCATCGCCATATAGCGACACCCACACAATTTAAAAAACCAATGCTGATTTAAATATGGCGATGCATATTTAATCTGGAGGTATCAAAAAGTTTAAACGACAATGCCCATTTTCACCAGTCTAATGCTTTCAAATTCCAAACTGTGATGCTACCGTTAGTAGCGACGCTGATCAAAATATTGACGCTATCATGCTTACTGTTCCTACTACAGAGCAATGCCCATTTTCAC
>VDFB02156630.1:0-26789 GCA_007258455.2 Sequoia sempervirens | reverse complement strand
TACTATTTTTCCATGGAAAAATAATGGGTTTCATAATCCACCAAGATATGGCTAATATATTAGACTTCTTTTTCTTTACCATCATCATCATGTTGAACTAACAAAGCTACTAAAGTATGAGGTGATACAAAAATATAAAACAAGAAGGGTCTATCTTGAATAGCTAACATTAAGATAGGAGGATTGGCCAAATAACTCTTGATCGAATCAAAAGCTTTCTCACACTCGTCATCCCATCAAAAGAGAACATATTTCTTCAACAAATGTGTGAAGGGAAGGGTATGATCAACCAATTGAGATGTGAATCAATGAACTACTTGAATCTTCCCTTGCAAACTATGTATTTGAGAGATGTTTCTAGGTGGAGGCATGTTAACAATCACATCAATCTTATTTGTGTTTCCTTTGATTCCATAGTGAGAAACTATAAATCCTAAAAGTTTATTAGCATCAATGTTGAGGACACACTTAAGAGAATTTAGTATCATCTTACAAATTCAAATACTTTCAAAATTAAGACATGGATTTTATACGTGATCCAAATGAGTCATTGAATTTTCCACGATATCATCAATGTAGTCTTCTAGAATTTAATGAATGAAATCATGAAATATTAATGTCATTTCCCATTGGTAAGTTTATCCTACATTATTTAACCCAAACTATATGACCACATAATAGAAAGTACCCCAAAGGGAAGTGAAGGATATCTTATACTAATCTTTCAGGTTAATACAAATCTAATTATAGCCCAAGAATCCATTAATGAAGGACAACAAGGTATGGCCTACAGTTGAGTCTACAATCATATCAATATTATGAAATGGAAACCATCCTTAAGAGAAGCCTTATTGAGAACATGAAAGTTAATAAAAGCATGAATATGGCAACCAAGCTTGCTAATAACAATGATATTCGATATCCAAGGTGAATATTTGATAGGATAGATAAAGATTGAGAAACTTCTCTATCTCAATCTTAACTTATAGTCCCACCTTGAGATTCATCTTTCAGATCTTTTGTTTAACAAGCTTAGAATTGTAACATAGGACAATATTGTGAACCACCACAAACTCATCAATGCAAGGCATGTCCTCATATGGAAAATCCAAAATATTGGGATGAGAATGTAATAGATCAAAATATTTCTTAGACTCTTTCGAAGAAAGACACTTTCTAATTTTAATCACCTTTTCTAAAGATTTAGGATCCATGAAAAATTCAATTGTATCTCCCTTATGGAGAGAATTGTGGTCTTCAAGATGGGGAATAGGAACATCATAATCCACATTAGATAAAGGAGCCTCCTCATTTATACTCAAAATGGATTCTCCAAAGTATGTTTTTTTATGCAAGCAATGCAAAATCAACATTTATGGTGATAAGAAGGAAAATGGGAGTAGAAACCTAAGAATTACTCTAGTGATTCATCTAAGGAGAAAAAATCTATGGGAACTTCATTAGATTATACCTTATTCTCAATTAGTTCAAGATGAACTAGATCAAGAGGTTCAATGGTAGAAATCATGTTAACACTCTAACATGGTTTCTACGTAGATTGTTCTAGAGAGCATCCCAACCCAAAGTTATGCTTACATGACCTAACTTGGATAGGGACCCAAATTACTTTTTTGATAAGCCCAAAAACTTTACATTTACATTCATAGTTAGAGAATAATTTATAACCAAGGTCATATCACATTTATAAGTCCTAAGAAAGAGGTGGATCTACATAGAGGCTCATCATTCCACCAATGTGTGTCAAACGTGTCCATAAGATCACAATAATTCTTCTTGATATGAATATAGTCATTAGATTACTTATTAGAATAATGATTATCTTCCTCAACAGTAGAACAATCATTTTCCTTTATAGGATCCTAATTTTCCTTGATGGGAGGACCACCAACTTTCTTAGTAGAGGTGCATGAAACTATTGAAAGGTCAAAGTGGATAGGATCTACTTTATACTCTACAATGAAGAATTCAAATAAGTCCAAGGACCCCCAATAATCACCATTACATGCATTTTATTTAGAAAAAGAAGTAGAAGGGGAAGACTCTGGATTCTTAACTTTGGGTTTATCTTCTTTAGGGGCATTCATCTCAGGGGTAGCCTTTGAATTAGACACCATCGGGGAGTATTCCAATGCATTAGAAGATAATGATGGAATAATTTTTGTTAGAGTGGAAACAACTAAGGCTCGACTATCAGTTTCCATCACACATAGGTGGGTAAATGCATAAAATCATCACACTTTATAAAGGAAATAGCCAACATTGGTCCAACTTTTAAACTTGAATCACTAAAAGGTGACATATATGTTTTGATTTTTGAAATGATGTAAACTAGTAAAATATGTATTTTTTAGTATATTTTATGTTTGTATTTTAAAAATAAAAATAAAAAATATTTTAAACTAGTTTTTTAATAAATTAATAATATAATTTAGTTGTTGATAAAATGTTGAAAAATGAAGTTGCATGAGACACCAAACTTTTTATATAGTAAATTTTATTTTTCTTCAATTTTTTTGTGTATTTATAACTTAAAACTTTAAGTGCATTCATATATTTTTTTTTCCTATTCTCATTTATATTTCTTAAATAAATATTAAAATATGTGTGAATCAAAACTAGTTTCCATTAGACATCAAATTTCATATTAAATATTTATCTAAAATGGAAAAAAAATATACCATCTTGAAATAGATTATTTTATCTAGTGCATCATATTTTTTTCAGTTTTTTTAATAAGTTTTATTATTTTTCATTGGCACGGTAATCAATCTAATATTTTTTTGCTAATAACCTACTTTTAGTAAAAATAAAAAATAAATAATAAATAATAATTAAACTATTAAAATAAATATATTTTTGAAAACTACACTTATGATCTACAAAAAGGTATTTTTATATTTAAAAAAAATGTTATTTACATTAGTAGGAGTTATTGAAACTTCAAGTTTTTTAAATAATTTTAATTTTTTGGTAAATTGAACTCAAAGTGGTGCTCCATATATTTTTAGCCAACAATTTTAGTTAAAAAAGTTGTGGAAGTATCTAAATTAGCTAGAATGAATCTTACTAGATCATATGCTGACCAAAATTGATTTTTAGTTAGAAATACTTAAATTTAGTTGTGTTGATATAACGCTCGGCTCGCGGCTAACCCCAAAGGACAACTAAAGCAACAAATACCACAAAAAAAAAATTTAAAAGTAAAACTAACATGCATGAGATGCACAAAAGTTATGACATGAAAACTCATTTTAACAAACCCAATATCATTTACGTCCCTTGGGGTACACAAGGATACATTACGATACTTAATGCCATACATCAATGATAAAGAATGAAAGCCAAATCTAATCCATGACAAAGCATATATATAAAACCATCAATAAGAACCATTCACTTAAATAAATGCAACATTTGAATAACATCTCGATATGGATCAATATCCACAATAAAGTTACCAATGATAAAATATTACGTGCCATTATCCTTTTCATTGCTTAACACCGCTCAAGTCTTTACAATGATAAGTACAAACATGTTTCCTAATATGGGCGCGTGAAACTACATGACATAATAGAATGGTGTACAACTCTCGAGCGTCGCAATAAAGACTAACACCGCACCTCTCAATCCCTGACTGGGACCTTACTGGGGTGCTAGCACATTCTTACCCATCACATGGGTCCAAGACCCACCCCCATGCTAAGGGAGCCGACAAGAAAGAGTCCTCAACCAAGAATACTCCAAACATAGAACCACAAGACTCAACATCATACTAAAGTATCATAAAACAAGGGGTTACAAGTGACATAATCAACAACATTCATGAGTCAATAAAAACAATAAAGCTATGAAACTCATCACATTTAACCCAAGCAATAACAATTAAGCAAGTCACCAAAGAGCATCCATAAATCATTTTCACAAGAATCAGAAACAACATAAAGATTACAATATCCAGAGGCGACAAGAAACAATAACAAGGGTGTCTAGTGGAGAGTGTCATCGCATAGCCCTCACAGGATTCTCCTAGCCCTTCCTCCAACTGAGGCGCCGACACCCATCTATGGATCTCCTGGCCCTTCCTCCTAACTGAGGCGCCGACACCATAGGGTAGCTAATGCGGAGCTGGTAATCTCTCATGAAGACGAGACTACAACTTTGCCGACCATAGCCTTCTCAATCTATCACTAGTCTATGGTAGCCCTAATGCATAGACGAGGAATCCAATTTTAATTATCTTATGTGTTTTACTATCCATCCCCCTAAATTCTATTGTTTATGTTATCACTTGTTTAATTACTCTTTCGTGGGTTATCCTGAGCCCTTCCTCCTTCCGAGGCATCGGCGCCCACGAAGAGCCACTCTCCCTAAGACCCCTAACATAAACCAAACTAGGCAAGGGTTGTACCGTAACCGAAAAATAAATAATCTCAAGACCAAACTACGTGAGGCATTAACCATCTCGCTATAAACACATAATCAACGTCTCAACAATTCATGTACACCCTTTTAAAATCATGATATCAAAACACTTGCCACACCAAGGGCACATAAAAAGAGAACATCAACTGACAATAATCTCAAGCCTCTGGAAACCAAAAGAATGACAATCCACAAATGAGGGTAAAATGAAGCAACAAGAGTTTGTCAATGATACGGGCTTCAAGCCAACTTCAACACCAACCCAATGAATAAAAGCTCATCAAATCAAAATAAACTAAGAAGGTCATACTCATCAAAACATCCAAGACTACAAGATATACAAAAGGATTCCAACCAAAATCAACTCAAGGAAAAGTCATGACAAGATAAAACATCAAATCATATAATAACCAATACGAACAAGCAACTACAACATCCATGAATTTCACTTTTCGAAGCAACCTCCCATTATCAAACAAATAGTAAGACATTCCTTCCACACATAAACTACTAAGTAATCTCCAATAACTCAAAGTGTTTTAAGTTAAATAACCTATCAATTTCTTAATTGACTTACTCAAATAAAAGACTATGTCTAATAATTAACATACTACCTTTTTATAATCCACATAAGGTGATAACATTAAACTAGCATTTAAGGCTTCAATTATTCTTACAACTCACATAACTCTTCAACTTAACTACGTACTTTATTTAATTAGGTTCATTAAACCTTATATCAAGTAACTATAATGATTTTTGTTCTAAGTAACCAATTACATTTAAACATATTAAGAGTTTAACCAAGGAAGCGTATACGTAGAAACAAATCTTATAGGAAATAGTCTAGAATTACAATCCTTTGATTTATTTATTTTTCTCATAAAAACATACCTAAACTCACATAATTGAACTTACAAAGGAGGCTTACCTTTGTGCCTTTTATCAACATCCCTTAGAGGCAAGATCACAAGAAAATTTAGTAATCGATGGATAATTTAAAACTATTAATACCAATAGGGAAAAATTATCCAATAGTAAAAGGTGAGTTACTATCCTAACACCTCTATCCTTTCTATTAGATAATCATTCTTTCTACACACTAGGGAGTTACACAAATTCCCTAAATTATATAATTACAATCAACTCTTAATGACTTAAATACTTCTATAATTAATTTATGTATACACAATACGAAAAGGGCTCATATTCTCCAATGTATATATGTATCTACATAGACAATATTATTAAGCATAAATCATCCTAAATCCTCCATATTTCTTAAACAATTAACTTAATTTATTTTCTTTTCTATCTGTTTTAACTTAAAAGTATAATATATCTACAAGCATCCATGTATCTCTACAAATATGTATATATATATATATATAAACACATTATTTTGTCTTACCTAAATCCCAGAAGATAACATATAAATATACGTACATATAGGTCTATATCAATCATAGAAAAACTTTACTAAAAAATCTTTGAATTCACAATATAAACTTTAGTTTTATATCACTCACATTGCTGAATAATGTCAATAAAAGAATATATAAACTCCTTACATATTAATTTCCTAAAAATATTCTCTTAAAAGAGAAATTTAAAGAAAATCATCATAAAAAGGTGGAATATTTTCTTAACCTCCTTTCCTTAATAAAATCAAGATGTATTTCCCTTAAGAAGGGTTCGAATTTTTTTTATTCTTAGTCTTTAAGATTTTAAAAGAAGAAACTTAGCTTTTTATAAACTTAAGGAATGACCAACCATAAATTTTACACCTTGCCTATATATAATGACGATATCTATACCTTTTAATCCATAGAATCTACGCTCTAATCAAGCCCTTTTTAATTTCACTACACATTCATTTAGGAGACTATGAAGATAAAATGGTGAAAACATGGAATGTAATGTTTTAAAGGATAAGCACAAAAAGGGATTACGCAAGGGAGATTTCCAAGAGTTTAAAGTTCGTTGTAATCATCAGCATTAACTGTTATGAAGAGTATCCAAAGACATGACCCAGACACAGAGGTGATGCTTTCATTAATATGCACAAAACAAGGTCAAGTTGGATACAGTATAATGGTCATGCCTCCAAAATTGAGTTGGCTGGAGAAGACGAATTAAAGGGGAACGACGCACCAGCTAATTATGGGGGAAAATTGGTGATGCTAAATGAGACAATTTGGGGATTACAGACCTTTAAGAGTTTCCCATTCCATTTGGAGTATTGGAACATGGTAAACAGGTGAATATCAATCGACAATTCAGATTGCCTGTCACTAGGCAAGTGGTACCCTGTACAGATATAGTCGCATGCAGGAGACTCCCTCACTAAGGATACCGACTAGAATGAACATACTGAAAGACTCTTAGTGCCTACAACTTAGGCATCAATGCGAAAATTAATTCACACACAAGAGATGGGAAGTGTACCACAGTTAAGAACATTGCAACAAGGATTGGAGTCAACTATCGGCATGCATGAATTCTACCAGTATTGCATAATTTTGGCTGAATAGGGAATAAGGATGGAAGTCTATGAATAATGTATTATATGTGTCCCTCCTATCAAGAAGACAAAAACTAAGAATCTCTCATTAGAATAAAACAACCCAAATCCTTTGAAGTGTTAAAGGGAAAAGTAAGAGATTTGAAGGACATGCCTGTGAAGAGCACGAATCCCAGGTTCTGTCTAGATGAAGCCTTTCCTCCATAGCTTTCAAGAAGCGAGAAGTTCCTTCTCTGTTTTGTATTTTCTTTCTTCCAAACAATTGCTCATCCCAAAACCCTTTTCTCCCCCAAGAACATGTCTTAGTCTCGAAAATGAAGATCACGTCCCACGACCTTCCTTCTTCCCCATCTACTCGTGCCAACTCTAGGACATGAGGTTTCTCAAGTCATTAAGCAATAAGTTTCTACAGTCACACTGAGATTTAGTCCTCCTCTCAAATGTAAAGTGGATTATCATCTATTCCCCATCTTGGTCTCAACCGAATGCTCCCCCATAAGCACCCATGCAAAAATGAGATAGCTACCGCCACAAAAGATTGCGGTAGAGATAATACTTCCTCTCAAAATTTTCTTAGGAAAACATAATAGATCCCGCTCTTGCCTTGCAAGAAGATCCTCTCGTGGCTTGGCGAATGCAACCCCCTTATGCATGCTTTGCATGCCAACTTTTTCCATCTTTTCTAACTGCTTTTAACAACTTGTTTTTTTTTTATTTTAAATTACTTTCTTAAACTAATTATCTTCCTCCATATCTTTCTATTTTTGTTTGTTCTTAAATTGGTTCAAAATCTTATCTTCAAGATGACAATCACATTGCTTTATCTTATTTATATATTTATCCTCACATAATTAATAATTTATCAATCATTATTAATTACCCTATAAACCATACTATTTATAAAACAACTTAATTTTAATTATTAAATAATAAACTTTATACTTTATATTTCATAATTTAATTTATTTTAAATCTCTTGATTGAAATAACTATCTTGTCTCCATTTAATTTGTTCACTTACCATTATATCATTTTCATCTTTAAATAATTAACTTTCAATGATGACACACTTATCACTTATTATTAAATCTAATTCTTTATTTAATTCCAAATAAATCGAGTGATCTTATAATTAAATTAATTTGATTAAATCAAATCTAATCATAATGTTAGTGTTATCACATACCTCAAAATCAAATTAAATAATAAAATCACAAAATCATCACGACCTTACCAATGGACCATCCACACTTAAAACCACTTTTTAACAATGAAGACAACACAACGAACCAACAAACTACCTACTAGAATGCCAAGAACAACTGAAATGGAGGGGCACTACAGCTAATAAGTTGGTGAAAGTGACACAACTTTGCTTTACCTAGGTGTGTGGCCTTAAGGTCAACTCTGATTGTATGATTATTCAAGCAATAAAACAATGTCAAGGTAGGTTATCCCAAACAAGCAAAATAAAACCAAAAAAGGGTAAGGCAAACCAATAATTATGAGTTGAACCAAATATTAATAAAAAAATCAAAGAAGAACTTATCATGGGGCTTGATGACAGCATTATTTTGAACAAAAATATATATAGAGAAGCAACTGAAAAGAAGAATACATTTTAATCTTCTTAATAAATCTAGTCCACAGAGCTAAACTACTATTGTCAACACCATGTCTATACTAATCTAATACTATATGTTGTCATTCGGTAAAAATAATCATAATATATAATGCATAACACTTGCCACCTAGCAAGAAGGATAAGATGTTTTTTATTAATTCTTGAAGCCTACCTTGGTAAACTAGAAACTAAAAGCAAGTCCTAGGTGGAAGATCATAAAGAGTTAGGTGAACTAATGGAAAATAAGACGGGTTCATGTATGCCCCTTAAAGGTAAAAGAGCATATTGAATCCAAATATTAAGGTAGCATTTAATACTTCGTACTCTTAGAAGAAGTTTCATTCATCATATACAAATATTCCAATTAATTCACAGTTTCAGGTTCACCACAGTCTCACTCTCCTACTACCTCCTACTACCCCCTAATGATAGATACAACTAAGATTTTTGAGACAAGGATCATGTGAGTGAGATTCAGTGAAGTATGCTAAAGTCCTAGAGATTTTTTGATGTCCTATACAGATAGAGCAATAAACCCTTAGAAAAAACATCAAAGGATCTTCTAACTATTCTAGATCTGAGGGCTATTTAAACTATTGATTTATCATAAAATAAGAAAGAAAATAAATGAAAAGAGAGATAAGATATGGGAACTTACAAGAGGTCCTCTGCTTTGAGACTTTCTTCCAAGATCCACATGAGAAATGATGTAGAAGAATCTAGTGGTGTAAGGGTAATCCTACATCATCCAAAAATATTTCCTTTTTCTTAGCTTTTTGGTAGATGTTTTTGCATTTCTAGATACCCTTTTTGTTGAATAAGAATTTCCAACTTTCAAAACTATTTTTTTGTTTTTTCTATTCAAACTGTTATTTCTAGAAGGTATGAATTTGAAGGAATGAGGAGGAAAAAAATTATGGGAAGCTTCAGAACAAAAGAACAGACACTTTGGAAAAAGAATCAAGCCAAGATCATTCTCGGTTTGGAACATATTCAAGTTTTAATTTCCCAAAATTGCCCTAAGAACTCTTTCAAACCAGGATTGAGGCACTAAACAGTCTCATACAAGCCAAAAAACTTTTAAAATTAGAAAATATCATTCTTAGCACGTACTACACTCTGATCCCTTTCCAACCCTTCAAATGGTCTATCAAACAGAGTCCCAAATCAAAAGTTATGGCTTCCAAAATGTTAGAAAAGTGCCAATTTTAGACTCAATTGCAAATTTAATTAAGACTCATATTTTTTGAATCTTGGCTCAAATTGACTCATTTTGAAATTGGGCAATTAAAGCAAAATTCAAATTTCTTTTTTAAAGTAAAACTGCATGTGAGACAAACAGTTAATGACAGGAAAATTCATCTAAACAAAAGTATCATTTAAACCCTTTGGTACACGAATTTAAAAATTGATGCCATACATCAATCTAAAGAATGAAATCCAAATCTAAGTAATAGAAATATATATATAAAAATAATTTAATTTACTTAAATCCTACAATTTTTTGAATACCATCTCTATGGATCCATATCACACAAGGAACTAATGATAAATATTACACACTCCTTTCTGAGATTATTTATCAAGTATTTAATGAGCAAACATGTTTCCCAAATGGGCAGGACCAATCTACGGAATCTATGGTGAACCTCCGGATTTTCTGAACAACACCAATCGCATGAGAAAATTGTAGGGACCCAATGGGTGTTGGGCCGTTCCACCCGGCGTGAATTTTGAAGACCCTTCCAGCTTTGGTAGAAAGAAAGGTTCAACCTAGTGGTGTAAACCGCGGAACCACAAGACTCAAATCATACTTTTTATTATTTCTAAAGGGTTGTTATGCATAATAATACATTTTTGTTCAATAAAATCAAAAAAGCTAAAAACTTTTCAATTTAACCCAGCAAAACAATTAAGAAGTCACCAAGATCATTCATAAATCATTTTCATAAAATCTTAAGCTTCAAATTTACAAAGACAGAGGCGAAAAGAATCAAGCCAAGGTGTTCTGGAGAAGTCATCGCAAGCCCTAATTAGAAATCCTGGCCTAAGAACCAACTGACTATTGGCACCCATCTATGGATCTCCTGGTCCTTCAAACAGACTGGGGCGCCGAAGTTATAGGGTAGCTAAAGCGGTCATTTTAATCTCTCATGAAGATGAGACTACAACTGCTGACCACGGATCTCAGTCCACTAGTTTGGCAAGCCCTATCTACGAGGTATTACTTCTAATTATCTTCTGTTTTTATACCCAAGCCCCAAATTCTATTGTTTAGGGGCAACTTGTTTAAGGAAATTTAATTGGTTATCCTGAGCCCAAAGCCTTCGAGCCCGGTGCCACGTAGACCACTCTATTAAGACCCCTAACATCCAACCAAATAGGCAATTTCTAAACGTAATTTAAAACATTAATCTCAAATCCAACTACGAATATTTTAACCATCTCTCTATAAACACATAATCAATGTCTTAAATTTAAGTACCTTGTTTTAAAATCAGATATCAAAACACTTGCCACATCAAATATGATGAAAGAAACGTCCCAATCATTAATCTAAGCCTCTCCTAATATTCTCCAAGGAATCACAAATGCCTAAAAATGATTGACAAGTCACACCAATACTTCGGCTTAAGCCACTTCATGTCCTTCTTCCATCCTCATACTTATCCACCTCATCACATCAACTTGGCATGAATTTCACTTCACCGTCTCATAACAAACAGTGTCAAGATGTTTTGATTGGGCTTGTGAATAGCCTCACAACTCACCATAGTACCCTATCATCTATTGGCCACCAAGGAAGCGTATTAACCATATAGGAAATAGTGAGAATTTTGATTTTTCAATAAATACCACCTCTTTTATCTCATTTAGGGACCTTATGCATTTTGATACCAAACTCTTGCCATTTTTCCATTTGAAGCCATACTTAGCCAATTTGCACATTTTTCCTTCATCATAGCACTTGAGTCCACTATTCATCCACTTTCAACCATCTTGCATCCTATATTTAATCTTTTATCTCATTTTCCATCCAAGGAGTAGCATCACGAATCACATCAAGGGCCAACCAAGGACAGCACAAATAGAAGGTATATCATTTGTTTTGCTTTATCTTTCTTTTATTTGTGTTCATTGTAGCCTAAAAGTGAGGTGGTCTTGTGTTTGTTTCTCTTGCATTTATAAGTTGTCTTTCATTTTCAAATAGATCACAAACACCTACACACAACATGTATTGAAGTCTGTGATGGTTTGATCCTCTAGAATGTAATTTCTTTGTAGTTCGAGAACATATTGCCAATAAATAAATAATAATTTTGTTATTTCCCCTATTGTTTGATTTTTTTGAGTCTGATGTCAAGCATGGTGGTGATGACCAAATCTAACTCAAAATTATCAGGTCCAAATAGGAAACTAGCCCCTTCAACCCTACCCACTCAACTTATCACAAACTCACACCTAGTTGCTTGTAGCCTTCCAAATTTTCTTTTTAACAATATCTTTTAGAGAAGGTTGTATAGAGCCTAACTAAACATGATTTGATATTCACTTTAAGGCCTAACAACATACCAAAAGGTTTCATGAGGTTTCTTTTGAACAATGAAGAGAACCAATAACTATCCTCGGCTTTTAGACCACCAAATAGCCCACTTTTACAAATAGAGTACCCTCAAAACACCTAGTTAATCCTAGAACTCAATGAATAGTCCTTATTTAGGTTTCAAAACTTCAAAATACACCAACATTCATTGGAGCCATGACCTCTAAGACATCGAACCTTAAGACCCTCACTTTGCATACAATTGACAAGGGCTTAGTGAAAGTCTTATCTCCCAAGCTTACCTAACCCAAAAAATGCCTCCAAAACTTCACAAAAGGTTTGTACTTGAAGGGTATGTTTAGGATCATCATGGAAAGAATAGGCCCTTAAGTGGCAAAAATTTAGAAAAATCGAGTTAGGCAACTTCACTTAAAAATTTGAATAAGTTATCTATATTATTTCAAAAAATGTAAGAATAGAATTTGTAGAAAATTGAATGTAGTTTATAAAACTACTAGGTTTATTTAAAAAAAAGAATCTATTTGGTGAAAATTTGAAATTTCAATGTAGTAGTACTTTTAAATTTCGTGGAAAAAATAAGAAGTAGGTGTATAACACCACCATAATCACAATAAAATTATAATATATTTTTATAAGATTTTAGATATAAATAGAGGACTCATGTCCCCGATGTGATGCATATTTTTTGTATTTTTTCCAAGTAAATAATTAATTATGAATTTTTTATTACAAATTTTAAAAAATATAAAAAATCATATGTCTAACCACCTTAACTTGGTCAAAAATTCATGAAATTAGTCTCTTTTTAATCCTATAGTATGCAAATTACGTAATGTGACGATAATTCAAAAATGTGATACCTTTTGAAAGATATATTTTTTTCAATCACCTATCAATCAAGACTTTAGTTATAATTCAAATAGAAAATGAATAATAATTATTTATTAAATTCAAAGTAAAACATAATTTATATTGGTGGAAAGCTGAGAATCTCCTTTAAAAACCCTTTTCATTTCATCAATTTTGGGTAAAAAGTCATCACCACATACCTTACAAAACCCATCATATCACCATTTTTTGGCCCATCATGATCCCGCACATACCCACAAACTCAAATATCCCTTACATAGATAGTTACATTAATATTTTGACAAAACCTTGTTTCAACACCCCATTTTCACTTGAAAAAACACACAGATTTTCCCTAGGGCATCACCCAAAACTTAAAAAATTTCTTCCTCTACCCTCTAGACCATGAAAACACCTAGACTACCATGAGAGGAGTCATTCCACTAAGATAAAGGCCTTGAAAGTAGGTGGAATGAATTTGAACCTCATTTTACCCCTATCAAACCTTGTCACTAGGTTTCTACAGGTTGTCTAAGTAATTTAACAAAATCTCATACAAAACTCAATGTTAGACTCTCAAACTTGATGTAAATGGAAGCTAATTCACATCTCTATATAATACAATAATATTCAAAGAAATTATAGTCTATACGGGTCCATACAACTCCTAGAAAGTACATAATTAAAGAGAAAATAGATAAATACATGTTGCTATTGATATGGAAATTTTAATATAGCATTCATCAACACTTGCTCAAGCATTTTGGAGGCTTTATATACATATTACATTCCAAAATAACCACCCAAACATTTATAACTTCCTTTTGAACTCCTATGACCCTTCATCTTCTTGAAAAGTTGTATTTTTGCAATTTCTTGCTATGACAACTTTACATAATTTTGCAACTTTTGAAATTCTGACATAAATGACTCACAAATGACCCAATTACATGGTCTCAATAAACCTTATCAAATTAAAAAATACCCTAAACACCTATACTTAGCATATTGACCTCCTAATGTAAAGTTTATGTGCTTGGCGCTCCTCCACCATACAAATCCCCTAAAAAATTACTCATGTCACATGACTACTGCCTTGTCTCAGTTCCTCCTTGCTTTTCACATATTCTCTAGTATATAAATCTCATCCATTGGTCCAAACATTGAAATCTTGTCTCATTCCCTACAACCTTGATCTTGTTTGTACTTGAATATGACTCCATCTTTGCAATCAGACTTGATGGTTGTCTTCTATTTGCTCCTTGATCAAAACTAGATACAAATAGAAACTTACCAAATTTTCCTTGAACTATCTTCCCCTTTATTTTAGCTTCATACTTATATCTTCCCTTAGTTCCCTATCCACTTTTTCCTTTTATCATTGTCAACAGAACTTTGACTTATCAGCCTCATGTACCACTGTACTGTCATACCTATAACCCACTATACCTACAAATCCTACTTGCCCTGTGATCTTACTCCCAACCAATGGACACACTATTGTTCCTACCATGACATTAGTATGCTAATTCACTACCAACTCATCCTTCAATACTGAATCAATCTTCACACCTGTTGTCACAACATTCTTGTCTTAATCTCAACCTTTGAAAACTCCTTCTGCCCAAACATGATCACCTTAGAATATTTACCATTTCCTTTGTCCTCTTCCACTAGTGGAATCAAAGTAAATGTGTTCCCATCCTTCTTTATGGTGTATGTATTTTCTCTTCCATCATATAGTGCATGCTTATAAAAATACTAGGGTCTACCAAGAAGTAAGTGGCAACAATCAATAGGTATAATGTCACAAAGAACCCTATCTCTATACCCCCAATTTGGAACTCCACATTTTCTTGCTCATTTACCAAAAGTGACTAATTACCATTTAACCAAGATGCCCTATACGGTGTTTTATGAGGAACTCTATCTAGTTTCAGTTTTTCTACCATTTCTCGAGACACCTTATTATCAATTGACCCTGAATCTATGACAACCTTGCATACTTTAACTCTACACTTGCATGTGGTATTGAAAAAGCTCCTTTTTGACTCATCTCCTCTTCCTTGGATGTCTTCAAAAGTGTTCTTCCAGGCATAAAACTTTCACCAACTTCAGGAGCAACAAAAATAATTTTAGAATTTGAACTCTCACCTTCAGCTTCTTGGACAATTTGTGCTCTTCTTTCACTTCTCCTTTCTCCACCACTTGATGTAGCACCAAAATTTTCAAGGAACTTATAGGATGGATGACCAAACTCATTGCAATTGAAGCACCTAATAGTAAATGTGTTTTAAGTTCTTCCTCCTCCAAATCTGCCTCTTGTGCCTCTAAAACATCCTCTTGCATCAACACCTTGCTCTTTACCTTTACTTGCTTCTTCTTTTTCCTCATATGGCTTCCTTGATGTAGGGAATGATCCTCCCCCTCTTGTATTATTTCCCCTACCTCTAATAGACTTATCTTACCTTATCTTTATCTTTTCTTCCACCCTAATAGCCAATTGGAAACTCTTCAATAGTATTTTGGTTAGCAACAACCAATTCATCTTGGATATTGAATCTAAGGCCACCTAAATACCTAGCCGCTTTTTCAACTTCATCTTCATTTCTTCCTGACCTTATACTTAGCTTATATAATTCATCAGTATAGGTCTTGACATCTAAATCCTTTTTCTTCAAACATTGTCATCTCTTATACAATTGAACTTCATAGTCTTTACGAAGAAATTTACCTTTAAGTTTTGCAACCATCTTGTCCCAAGAAACTATCCTTGACTTACCTTTCTATCTCCTTTCATCTTGCTCATAGTCCCACCATAGAAGTGTATGACCTTTGATTTTTGTCTTTCCTACCTTCACCTTCTTCTCATTAGAAACATCTTCACTTTCAAAGTGGTTGTCCATGGCTTTAATCCAACCAAGTAACTCTTCCTCATTCAAATTTCCACCATATATAGGTAAATCAACCTTTACCTTATGTGAATCACCTTTGACTACCTTAAGAAACTTTTCCATCCTCTGATCTCCAAGGTCTAATTATTCATCTACATCTTCATACTCTTCATCTTCTTCCTTGCAGTCACTTTCATCATTCTCATCTCTTCTCTTCCATGTTTCCAAGGTAGCAAGCCTTTCTAACACAACATTATGAGACTCCAACAACTTGGCATTTTTCTCTTTTAGCTCCTACAATTCTCTAGCAGCACCAACATTCTTAGGAGGCATCTTAACTTTAGAACTTCCAACCTTCCTCTATGCAAACTTCAACCAATCAGCTTCAAAGGATTCAATAACTGTGCTTTGATACCACCTAATGTCAAGCAAGGTGGTGATGACCAAAACCAACTCAAAATGATCAGGTCCAAACAAGAAGCTAGCCCCTTCAACCCTATCCACTCAACCTATCACAAAATCACACCTAGTTGCTTGTAGCCTCCCAGATATGCTTTTTACCAATATCTTTTAGAGAAGGCCATAGAAATCCTAACTAAACACTATCTGAGATTCACTTGAAGTCCAAAAAACATACCAAAAGATTTCATGGGGTTTCTTTTTAATAATGAAGACAACCAATAATTCTCCTCAATTTTTAGACCACCAAATAACCCACTTTTACAAAGAGAGTACCCTCAAAACACCTATTTAACCCCAAAAATCAATGAAAAGTCCTTATTTAGGTTTCAAAACTTCAAAATCCACCAACATTCAATGGAGCTATGACCTCTAAGACACTGAACCTTAAAAACCTCACTTTGCATACAATTGAAAGGGGTTTATTGAAAGTCTTATCTCTTGAGCTTACCTAACCCAAACAATTCCTCCAACACTTCACAAATGGTCTAAACAAACTAAAATATCCCTTACATAGATAGTTCCTTAGATATTTTGATAAAACCTTGTTTCAACACCCCATTTTCACTTGAAAAAACACACAGATCTTCCTTAGGGCATCACCCCAAACTTAACAACTTGCTTCCTCTACCCTCTAGACCATGAGAGGAGTTATTCCACCAAGATACATGCCTTGATAGTAGGTGGAATGACTTATAACCTCATTTTACCCCTATCAAACCCTGTCACTAGTTTTCTACAAGCTGTCTCTGTAAATTGAAGAAATGTCCCACAAAACTCAATGTTAGACTCCCAAACTTGATGAAAATGAAAGTTAATTAATGTCTCTATAGAATAAAATAATATTCAAAGTAATTATAGTTTGTACATGTCCATAAAACTCATAGAAAGTGCATAATTATAGAGAAAATGCAAAAATACATGTTGCGATTATATGTAAATTTCAATACAGCATTCATCAACAATTTCTTGAGCCTTTTGGAGGCTTTATATACATATATTAAATTCCAACTTAACCACCCAAATGTCTATAAATTCCTTTTGAACTCCTATGAACCTTCATCTTCTTGAAAAGTTACATTTTTGTAATTTGTTACTATGACAACTTTACATAATTTTGCAACTTTTGACATTTTGAAATAAGTGACTCACAAATGACCCATTTACATGGAAAATGGTATCAATATACCTTATTAAATGAAAAATACCCTAAACACCTATACTTATCATGTTAACCTCCTAATGTAAAGTTTATGTGTTGGGTGCTCCTGCACTAGAGTCTCGAGTTGTGAGCCTCTCATCAAGAAACTTGCACACAAGGTGAACAAGGGAAAATCTGAGGGCTATTTTGGAGCTTTCCTCGATCAAATCCCCATTTTTATTTTCCCATTTCCATGAAAATAAAAATAGATAGAGACAATAATAGATACAAAGTAAAGTAGAAACAAGAGTGATAAAACTAAACCCCTCTAAGGAGGAGAACCTGTATCATGAAATCAACACCAAAGTGATACAAGCAAGTACCTTGCTACGAAGGAGAACCTGTATCATGAAATAGAGACACAATGGAAAATACGCTAGAAAATTGACAAGTAAGAGAGCATTAGCAAAAGTATGTGGCTCCCTTTTTGCTTGATAAATGTGACATTGTGTACTTGCAAGAGGGCTTTGTGTGTTGGTGAGACTTTAGTTTGGCAAAGCTTCATTGTAGAAATGTGATGTAGAAGAGAAGAGAAAGAAGAGAAATTTCAAGTGAGAAGTGTTGCAAATTAGAGTGAAAGAATGATTTTTGTTTATCTACATTGGTGGGAAGAGCCGCTACTCTCAAAATCTTGCCATGATGACACATGTGTCATAGGCCAAGAATTCCAAGATTCCTTGTTTGAACTCATAAAAGTATGGGGACACTAGCATATCGCACAAGTGTCCAACTCATTGTTTCACAAGAAATGATGTGTCATACTATTGTTACTTCATCATTGTTCCTTATAGAGTTGAAATCACAAAATTCCAACTCATAAGGTTTTTTTTATAAATGTGGCTAGGTGCTATAAATGCGGAGGGTAAGTGCACAAATGTTAAATTGTCATAGGGTACACTTTTACAACATTAAAAGATCTTGATGGTGGAATGCATCTCTGAATGGGAAGCCTTTAGCCCTCTCTTAGGGATTTTTTTATAAATAATTAGTTTTCTAAGGGGATTTTTGCTTCCAAAGATTTGTTTTTTGATGAATGTTTGGGCTCTTGGGAGCAAATGTGTACTAAGTATAGACTACATCCATCTCAGAAAAAGACTTATATAATAATTTGAAATATTTTGGGAAATAAATTCCCAAGAACTTTAGTAGGAGATTCCAATGCTATAGAAAAAATAAAGTGGGTTGATGGTTTTAAGTTATTATAGGGTATGTGTAGGATTATGATGGGCCAAAAAGTGGCGATATGATGGGTATGTGTAGGGTATGTGGTGATGACTTTTTTCCCAAAATTGATGAAATGAAAAGGGTTTTAAAGGAGATTCTCATATTTCCACCAATATAAATTATGCTTTACTTTGAATTTAATAAATAATTAATATTCATTTCTATTTGAATTAGACTAAAGTCTGATTGATAGGTTGATTGAAAAAAATCTATAGCTTTCAAATGGTATCACATTTTTTGAATCCAAAACATGTGTCACATTCTATGCTTCACATACTATAGGATTAAAAAATTGAATTTCATGAAGTTTTGACCAAGTTAAGGTGGTTAGACATACGAGTTTTTATATTTTTTAAAAGTTGTAATAAAAAAATCATAATTAATTATTTACTTGGGAAAAAATTACAAAAAAATATGCATCATATCGAACATGAGTCCTCTACTTATATCTAAAATATTATTAAAAATATTATCATTTTATTGTGGTTAAGGTGGTTAGACAGGGCACCTACTTATTTTTTTTCCACGAAATTTAAAGTACCTTGCATTGAAATTTCAAAATTTCACTAAATAATTTTTAAATAAACCTAGTATTTTAGAAACTACATTCAATTTTCTACAGATTCTATTCTTACATATTTTTGAAATAATATAGATAACTTATTCAAATTTTTACGTCAATTTTCCTAACTGATTTTTTTGAATTTTTTGCCACTTAAGGGCCTACTTTTTCCATGATGATCCTACACATACCCTATAGGTTTCTGGTAAATATATCTACCTAATGCTTGCTAGCTTGGGAGAGGTCTATGAATAGTTAAATACTTCTTGGAATTTTAATTGGAATATTGCTAAGTGGACCAAAAATTTTACCCATATTTGGCATAACAATGTGGAACCTAAAAAACATGCTTTGGATGTTGATTTAAAAAAGACATGTTGTTGGTAAAGTGTTGCATGAGTACGATCTACCTACTAGAATTTGTGCATGTTGTTTTATGCTTGAGATATTTGAGCAGATTTTTAATTGTCAATATGCCACTGCTATTTGGTCTTTGCATTTTGGTCTCCTTGTAAATTCGAATGATGATCTTGGTTTTTCTTGGCATGATATTCTTGTTGGTTATGTTGAAAAGTTTGATGCTACTTTGAACAAATTGTGGGTTGTTTTATTGAATGAAGTTTTAGGGTTTCTTTGGAAGAAGAGGAATGAAGAGATTTTTTATGGAAAGAGAATGCATCTTATTGGGTTTAATTATGAACCCACCTTCTTAAAAATTATGTTGTAGGTATCAGCTTCCATGGAGATCCCCAAGTATCGCTTCATGGTCTTGTTGAAAGGTGTCATGTTGATTTACAAATATGATATTACATCTAAACACTTCTTCCCTCAAGGGAGGAATAAATTTAGTCAAGAGGAGCTAGATTTGGTAAACAAATATCTCCAATAGAGGAAGATAAGGAAAGAATACTTAAAGATATAAGACCATCCTAAAGAAATGGAAATTGACCCACCTATTGCAATGAACATGGACCCTCATTTGGTTTTTCTTCCTATTGGGGCCTATGATGTTGATAAAGTTGAATGTAGTAATAGTGCCATAGGAGAATGAAATTAAATCTAGGTAGTATATTAGTTTTTTGGGCCTGCTATGTAATTATTATAGATACTCTTTTGTGTCCTTCAATAGTTATGCAATCCTCTCTAAGACTTAATTGGGGCAACAACTCCACATGATGTAATATCCTTTTTGTAAACTATCTTCAATATAAAAAAATGATACCATCAAAATAATTAAATCTTGCTACATCCATGGAAATGTGGATAAATTAGATACCATTTTTCTCATCTTAGGATCTTTCAAAGTCTTGCATCTATTTTTACTCTAAAACAAAAAATAATAGAAATATGATTAAACTTTATTTAAATACATTTTTATTTGGTATAAGGGAAAAATAAATTTAGACTATGTGATCCTTCCAAAAGAATTAATATTTTAAATCAAATGTTCACATTCTAGAATATCTCATCCATTTCTCATTCTATTAAGAATATCATTAAATATTCTACATTTGAAAAAATAAAACCTCCTCTCTTCCTAAATTAAGTAAAAGTTGAACCCCAAACCTGTAAAAATAAATCAATTTATAGATTTGGTCTTAATGAATCTATTTGAAATTGAACCCCAAACCTCTAAAAGAACCATTGAAAACCATAACTATATAAATTCCATGAATTTAAAATACAATACGCTCATTAAAAATAAATCTTGGAAACTTATTCTATCATCCTCTAATCATATCATTACTAACACTCACTAGCATTATAAAATTCAATACGATATTGAGAGGTGTGGTATGAGGTATTCATATTTTGCAACAACTAAGAGATTGGCTTGCAATAAGTTGTGAGGATGAGCCCAAAGAAAGGCTATGGATGATTACATGGACACATGCATGAATTGTTGATGTTCATTTTAGTGTAGACACACTTTTGTTGTGAGCAATCTATTATCTTCCTAAAATGAAACTCAAATATATTAAGGAAGAGATTGTGCTTAGGGGTATTATCCTAAAATATATGAACCTATCAAATACATATCTTAGTATTATTATCTTATTTGTGGGTTGCAAGCCTTGATAAAAGTGGTAAATAGTGTTTTCATATGATTCTAGAATGTTTTTTGGCACCTTAGTAGAATTAAAGCTTGTGGGGTTTTGTAGAACTTGATTCTATGTGGTTTCTTACAACTTCCTGGTAGGAATGGTTATTTCTTGTAGATGTGGGTAGGTTTCTACATATTTCCTTCTCTACTTACAAACACAACAAAGCAAGATTAGTCTATTCATTTACTCAAAGATGGAGAAACAATTTTGTTTTTTTTTTGGAATCAAGGGTCTCCACTTTTCTCCTCAAAATCTTTGTTTTGTAAAGCTGAAAAAAGGGAAAGTTTTTGTCTATTTTCTCTGTTGTTCTTGTTTCTTGATGACTAACTAACCATTACTATTTTATACTATGATAGGAAATTGTACTTCACTTCTTCTGTATATGATACCTATCTAAGTAACCCTAATTATTACATCTAGCAACAATCTTTTACTAAGTTAATTGGATTTAATTAATGAGATGAGATTTATCCTTCTTATGCAAGCTTACATTCATGAAGGTGATAAGAAAAAATCAATGGAGTAGTACTCTTTCACCCCATATTTGATTTATCTATACATTTTTTTTACTTACACTTGGTATGGCATGCCTATGGTAATTGTAGGGTGGGAAAACATTATGGTCTCCACTATCAACGATACTGGCATTATTCCATAGTGTTTTATCATTTGTGCATACTCAGTCTTTGGTGCTCCCAAGGCCACGATATGCCTATTTTCCCTTCAATCTTTCATAGGGCATAGTTATATATAGTTATGTTTTTTAACTTCTCATAGGTTAAAATATTTATTTGGTCATTTTCGAGCTAAAGGTGGTGAGGATGGTTATAGTTGTGGTAGTGTTGTTCATAACTAGCACATATATATTTAGTAATATATATTAAATACACCGAGAGATATCCTTCTCAATACGCCTATTTTTTAATTAATTTCTAACATCAAAGTACAATAGGTACCTCGAAAAGGATATCACTTGACATATATTATATTTTATTAAATATATATATGCTAGTACCATTTGTAACACAACATGAAAGAATTAAAATTAATTAGGGTTAGGGTTAGGGCTTGAGATAGAATTAGGGTATGTGCAGGATCATGATGGGTCAAAAAGTGGGGATATGATGGGTATGTGTAGGGTATGTGGCTAATGACTTTTATTTACCCAAAATTGATGAAATGATAAGGGTTTTTAAAGGAGATTCTCATCTTTCCACCAATATAAATTATGTTTTACTTTGAATTTAATAAATAATTATTATTCATTTTCTATTCTAATTATGACTAAAGTCATAATTGATAGCTGATTGAAAAACATCTATACCTTTCAAACGGTATAACATTTTTTGAATACAAAACATGCTTCACATTCTATTCTTTGCATACTATAGGATTAAAAACAATAAATTTGAATTTCATGAAGTTTTGACCAAGTTAAGGTGGTTAGACATTGGAGTTTTTATATTTTTAAAAAATTGTAATAAAAAAATCATAATTAATTATTTAATTGGAAAAAAATTACAAAAAAATATGGATCACATCGGGACATGAGTCCTCTACTTATATCTAAAATATTATAAAAAAATATTATCATTTTATTGTGGTTAGGGTGATTAGACAAAAACCTACTTATTTTTTCCCTGAAATGTAAGTGCTATTGCATTGAAATTTCAAATTTTCACCAAATACATTTTTTTTTTAAATAAACCTAGTAGTTTAGAAACTACATTCAATTTGCTACATATTCTATTCTTACATATTTTTGAAATAATATAGATAACTTATTAAAAAAATTATGTCAAGTTGCCTAACTCTGATTTTTCTGAATTTTTTGCCACTTAAGGGCTTGTTTTTTCCATGATGATCTTGCACATACCCATTAGGATAAGGATTAGAGTTAGGTTTAGGATTAGAAATAAAATTAGTATTAGGATTAGTGTTAGGTCAGGATTAGAGATAGAATTAGGATTAGGGTTGGTGTTAGTGTTAGGATTGGGGTTTGGCCTAGGGTTATGGTTGAGGTTAGCATCAAGATTAGGGTTAGGGTTAGGATTATATATGTAATTAGGAATAGGGGTAGGGGTACAGTTAGAGATATAATAAGGGTTAGGGTTAGGGTTAGGATTAGGATTAGGATCTGGGTTATGGTTAGGGTTAGAGATAAAAATTAAGATTAGGATTGGAGTTAGTTTTAGTATTAGGATTAGGATTATGGTTGGGGTTAGAGATAGAATTAGGATTATAATTAAGTTTAGTGATAAGATTAGGGTTAGAGTTATGGGTAGTTTGGGGTTAGCATCACAATTAGGGTTAGGGTTAGAGATAGAATTAGAATTAGCATTGCGGTTATCAAGTTTAGGGTTAAGGTTATTGATATGATTAAGGTTAGGGTTGTTGTTAGTGTTAGGATTGGGGTTAGGGCCAGGGTTATGGTTGAGGTTAGCTTCATGATTAGGGTTATTGTTAGGATTAGAGATGTAATTAGGAATAGGGATAGGGATAGGGTTAGAGATATAATTAGGGTTAGGGTTAGGGTTAGAATTAGGATTAGGATTACGATTAGGGTTATGGTTAGGGTTAGGGTTAGAGATAAAATTAAGATTAGGATTTGAGTTAGATTTAGTATTAAGATTAATATTATGGTTAGGGTTAGAGATAGAATTAGGATTAGGGTTGGGGTTAGTGATAGGATTAAGGTTAGAGTTATGGGTATGCTTGGGGTTAGCATCATGATTAGGGTTATGCTTAGGCTTAGAGATATAATTAGGATCAAGATTAGGGTTAAGGTTAGTGATATGATTATGGTTAGGTTTAGGGTTAGTGTTATGATTTGGGTTAGGGCTATAGTTATGATTAAGGTTAGCATCAATATTAGGGTTAGGGTTAGGATTGGAGATCTAATTGGGCAAGGGTTGGAGTTAGAGTAAGATTTAGAGTTAGGATTAAGCTTACAATTAGAATTAGTGTTAGTTTTAGAATTATGGTTAGGGTTAGGGTTTAATTCCAACCTCAACTATAATTATAATCATACCCCTTATCCTCTTATAATGCTAAACCTTAATTATAGTGTAAACCCTATTCATAATCCTATTTCTAATGGAAACCTTAAGTCTAACTATAATCCTAATTAAATGCTAACCCTGACCCTAATTAAACACTAACCATAATCTCAATCATAACCATAAGCTTTATCTTAAAACTCCATCCTTAATCATAACCCTAACCTCAATCATTACCATAGTTAAACTCAAACCTAATTGAATAGTAACCCTTATGATAATTGAACCTTAATTGAACCCTAACCCTAATTCTATTTAGACCCAAAAACTAATCATAACCCCATAATTTATCAAATAACCCTAACTATGACCCTAATTGAACCTTAACCCTAAATCAACTCTAACTCTAATGCTAACTCTATCCCTAACCCCAATCAAATTGTCCTTACCCCAATTTAATGCTAACTCTAATTGAACTCTAACCTTAATCCTAACCCTAACCGTAATTTTATTTGATTCCCAAAACTAACCCTAACTCTAAGCTTTATCAAATAATCCTAACCCTAACCTAGTTGAACCCTAATTCAACCCTAACCCTAACCCTAACCCTAACCGTAATTATACTCTAACCCTAATTGTACAAAGAAACCCTAATTAGAAAAAGAAACCCTAATTGAGCCCTAGTTGAGGTTAGTAATATAATTAGGATTAGGATTAGAGTTAAGGTAGTGATAGGATTAAGGTTAGGGTTAGTGTTAGGGTTATTGCTAGGATTAGGGTTATGACTAGGGTTACAATTAAGGTTAGCATGAATTAGGGTTTAGGGTTAGGATTAGAGATGTAATTAGGAATAGTGGTAGGGATAGGGTAAGAGATATAATTAGGGTTAGGGTTAGGGTTAGGATTAGGATTAGGATCAGGGTTATGGTTAGGGTTAGAGATAAAATTAAGATTATGATTGGAGTTAGTTTTAGTATTAAGATTAAAATTATGGTTATGGTTAGAGATAGAATTAGGATTAGGGTTGGGGTTAGTTTTAGGATTAGGGTTAGAGTTATGGGTAGGTTTGTGGTTAATATTAGGATTAGGGTTAGGATTAGAGATATAATTAAGATCAAGATTAGAGTTAAGGTTAGTGATAAGATTAAGGTTATGTTTAGGGTTAGTGTTAGGATTGGGGTTAGGGCTAGTGTTATGGTTGAGGTTAGCATCAAGATTAGGGTTAGGGTTAGGATTAGAGATGTAATTAGGAATAGGGATAGGGGTAGAGTTAGAGATATGATTAGGGATAGGGTTAAGTTTAGGATTAGGATTAGAATCAAGGTTATGATTAGGGTTATAGATAAAATTAAGATTAGGATTAGAGCTAGTTTTAATATTAGGATTAGGATTACAATTAGGGGTAGAGATAGAATTAGGATTACGGTTAGGGTTAGTGATAGGATTAGGGTTAGATTTATGGGTAGGTTTGGGGTTAGCATTAGCATTAGGGTTAGGGATATGATTAGAGATATGATGAGGATCAAGATTAGGGTTAATATTAGTGATAGGATTAAGGTTAGGATTAGGGTTAAGTTTCAATTAGAATTAGTGTTTTTAATAAAATGAGGGTGGAATAGAAATAATGTTAGTATTGTGTTTAGGGTTAGGGTTACAATTAGAATTAGTATTAGATTTAGAATTATGATTACTATTAGGGTTTGAGATAGAATTATAGTTAGGGTTTGAGTTAGAATTATTGTGAGTGTTACAAGTAGGGTTAGAGTTAGAGTTAGTATTAAGGTTAGGGTTAGAGTTAAAATTAAAGTTGGAATTAGGTTTAGAGTTAGGGTTATGATTTTAGTTAAAATTAGTGTTGGTTATAGAATTAGGGTTGATTAAAAATATTATTAGTGTTAGGGTTAGGTTTAGGATTACATTGAGAATTATTATTTGTTTTATAATTAGGGTTACTGTTAGGGTTAGAGGTATAATTAGAGTTAGGATTCAAGTAAGAATTACTGTGAGTGTTATGTTTAAGGTTGAAGTTTGAGTAAGATTTAGAGTTAGGATTAAGCTTATAATTATAATTAGTTTAAGATTTAGAATTAGGGTTAGGGAGGGTTTAATTCCAACCTCAACTATAATTATAATCATACCCTTTATCATATTTCTAATGCTAACCCTTAATTATAATGTGAACCTTATTCATAATCTTAATTCTAATGGAAACCTTAACTCTAACTATAATCCTAATTAAATTTGAACCTTAGCCCTAATTAAACACTAACCATAACCTCAATCATAACCTTGACTTTATCTAAAAAATCCATCCTTAATCGTAACCCTAACTTCAAT
>VDFB02156628.1:0-16799 GCA_007258455.2 Sequoia sempervirens | reverse complement strand
AACACCATTTTGACAAAAGTGCAACTCTCAACCAGATGCCCTACTTTGACCCCTGATATTGGGAGCTGGGGTGACTTGATTCGTGCATCGTCTATCTTAACACATAGCCAGAAGGACCTATGAGAAATGTCTCTGGAGGCAACGAAGCGAGAAAACTGCTTCTAAGACCTCAGAAAGAAATATGCCTTTCCCAAGATGGAATATATGACCAGACTTAGCCATTTTCCAAGCTTTCTCCATTTTTCAGTATTTTGCAAAGACCTCGCGCATACGAGCTTTTGCCAAATCCCGGAGGCTAACGGCTGGACTTGTTGGATAGCTGGAGTAATTGCGCACAAGTCTTGTGAAGACTTCAAGAGCGAATAACCCCATCTGATAGGCCTACAGGTTAGGCGCCCTTGGCCTATAGAGGCTACAGTGTATATTTCATGTTTCTCCACCTGCTGATCACTGCCTGGTAGAATCTCTGCCATGATCACTCATAATCTCGGACTGACTGGTTGACTGGTGCGTTGTGAAACCGGACTAGAGTAGCACAGATGTCAAGAAGATGTTATCTGCAAACTCTTTTATCTCAGAGGTCATTTTGGAGGGCGCCCTTGAGCTACAGGGGTGCAATTTTACCCTTTGAGAAATTTATGTGATGTGAAGTCTCCTTGTAACCTCATCTTCTAACCTTGATTGTCGGAGCTTTGAGTTTCGAATGTCCGCATTTGATAGTTTATCAGATAGCCAGACTAGGCATGAAGAGATTAAATGCATCAATAGGCAGGAATGCCAAGATCTAACCCCTCTTTAAGAAGGGCGCCCCTGAGCTACAGGGGCGCAAAAGCTGAAAATTGACAAGCTTTCGCAATCTTCAAACTCTTGAACCTCAGCTTCTGACATTAGTTACTGGAGTTCTGGACCTCGGATATCCTCGTAGGATAGCTCAACGGAAAACTGGGCTAATTCTGAAGAGACTGATTGCGTTTATGAGCACATGTCATAAAATTTGGACCTCCAAAGAGAAGGGCGCCCTTGAGCTACAGGGGCACAATTTTGCTTTTGCCTGAGAAAGCTTCATAAATTGACCACTGAAATCTTCGTCTTAGTCACTGAAATGACCATGCAAAGGTAAAATTGTTGTCATGAAATGCCTCATTTTGAGTCTCCAATTCAGGTTCTAATCAATGGATACTGCTCTTGACTGACACAATATTGACCAAACTCCATGCTTGATATTGCCCAAAAACTATATTTGATATCATTTTAGCAAGGTTTTAGACTCTTTTATGAAAAAATGCCTCATGAAGCAAAAATTTGGTTTTGGGTACAACACGCCTATTGAATAATGGATGTGCTGGGACCGTGATTATAAGTCCATGGTTACGGAAAAGCACTGAAAGTGATGTTTCTCCTCCTCAGCAAGCGGCCGATGTACCAAGATTTGAAAGGAAAAGAATTCTGGACCTTCTTACTACTATTTGTTCTAAAGCTCATTGGAGCTATGTTAGTAAGGTATGTATTCTTGTTTCATGTACTTGTGAAGTTATTATATTGAAATGGAATATTTATTGTAAATTAATATGGCAACCTGTTCATGTTTTATCAATAAAAGAAAAGGAAAATTTTTATTTTCAATGACATGTTAACATGTTTACTTATTTGTAGGATGTAAATTAACATCTTTTATGTTACTTAATGGACTAGGTCACAAGAGGGTGATAATGATTTTCCAAATCTTAATGTTTTATGCAATGTACACATTACTATTTAGATGGCTTCTTACTAGAGGTTAGTACCTCGAGATTATGCAAATTCACAATATAAACTTAGCATTTATAATGTTACAATCTAAGAGATATGTTAGTACCTGAGCTATATTTGTTAATTAGAAAATTTATATTCATTTATTAATCACGATTGACATATATAAAGGTTTCCTTTCATTTTGTTTACAATGTCATATAAGTTCTTTCTGCATTGTAATCTCAGGAAATGAATTTACCACATTATTCAAAAATATTCTTGCATGCTTTTTCTTTTGTTGTTTTCCAAATGAATGCAATGAACTTAGAGCAGTGTTATCCCGAATTTTTGACTCGTTTTAAAATTTGGGTAACCACTCAAAATTTTCATAAAATTTGAAGATTTTCTTCTCTAAGGCACGCATTACGAGGTGCAAAGAGTGGCAAATCTCGGTTTTAGGTTTATAAACCTTTGGGCTATTCTTTTTCTTTCTTTCTTTTCCGTTTTTGTCAATTTCTGAGTCTTTTTCCTTGTCTTTTTGGTCAAAATCGGGTTTTTGGAGCAACTCAGCAAGTAGGGAAATTTTGGCTTAAAAGGCAAAATTGCTAAAGCTCTTAAAAATTCCGAAATTGCTTAAGTGAGTCAAAAAGTCCGAATTTGTTATGAGTGCTCATTTTTGTCAAAAGTGAAATTGTTAGATGGTTTTAAAAACCCGATTTGCTTTAAGTGAATTGTTATTAGATCAAAAAGGTCCGAATTTGTTTTAAATAAAATTGCTAAATGATTTTAAAAGCCCGATTTCAGTTTTTGATGACATTTTATGTTGCAATGAACTCTAAAAAGTCCGACGCTGTTCTGATTCGAGCTATTTGAATCCTTTTTTGTTTTGACTTCCCTGTTTCAAGGAGTTTTTATCGATCTTAAAGCTTGAAGTTCGGATTTTTATCAGTAAATAGCCAGTTCTCTTTCATTTTCTGAACGTGCAAGGGTTTATTTCGTCATTATTTTCATTTACAAACTTCTTTTCAGGTATGTTATTCTTTTCCTTGTTTCTTTCTAATTTCGTTTTCTGTTACTTATCATTTTGTATTAAAACGTGATCTTCATTTATGCATTTCACTTTAGATTTTAATGTCTTTTATTGAAAACGCGTTTTTCTTCAACGTTTTTACACGTTTTTATATTGTCATCCGCCTTTGTTTACTCTCGTTTACACATATATTTGTTAGTATTCGCTTTTGTTTTACAAAAACGCGTTTTCATTGTCATTATCTGCCTTCATGAAATGCGTTTTCACTCTTATTTAACCCGCCTTCACTAAATACGCATTTTTCATTTATCATATACCCTTCATAAGCCACGCACCCTCCATTTTCTTCATCCCTTCGATATTTGCTTTTCATTTCCTTCCATACCTCCATTCTTAAACTCCATATCGAACACATTTTTCATTTTTCAAATGCCTCATACAAAACGCGTTTTTCATTACGCCATTCTTCCCAGCAATAAAGTTTTCACTTCATTCTGTTTCCATTCATTCACCAATTCGCTTTTTACATTTTCATTCATCCACCTCAAATCCTCCATTGTCATTTTCCACAAAATATTTCACTTTGAGACTTATTTCGGGTTTTGAGAACCAAAAATGCAAGTCGGGATTTACAGCTAGAATTACAATTTTAAAAATTGCAAAATTGTTAAATTGTCAAATGTCTAAAAAATCCCGACTGCCTTTTATAAAATTGCTGAAGTCATTGAAAAACCCGAAATGCTTTAAAAAGCTCAAAAGTTGAACTTTTTTTTTTTTTAGACATGATTCAAAATCCAAGCCAAAACTCTTTTTGTCTCGTTGTTCCAAGAAGACAAAACGTTGCTTTTGATTGCAATCACTCCATCAAGATCCAAATTCGTCTTTACTGTTCACTTTCCATCATTTTTCTAAAGACGGTTTCATTGTCCTAGGGTTTGAGTTTCACCATGTCCGTTCATGTTGATGTTGATGATGTTCTTACCTTATGGGGTTTTCACCGCAACCTTGCAGATTCCTGTTCAATGACAGACGAACCAGCTTCTCCAATTAGCAAAAAGATGAAGTACAAATTTGATAAATATTAGAATGAGATTTCCTCGTCTCAAGTGGTCTCGAATATTGACGAAATCAAGGACACAGAAATTGGGCATGTTGATATGTCCGAGTTTTTGGGGAGAGCTGAGAAATCAACTTCTCACGACATGCAGTTGTTGCTGAGAAGTCATATTCACCTGGTATCTTCTTTTCCTGTTGCTGCCCTTGAGCCTGAATTTGTTCTTGCATGTGCATCTCGTTTTGACAGTCAATCTAGAACTATCAAGGACGATGATGGCAACGTGGTTATTAGACTTGATGCTGAGACAATCAACAGAATTTTCAGAGTTCCTGATGCTCCTACATATTCAGAAATCACATTGAAGAGTGCTCACAAATATTATGAGCAGAAAAAGAATTCTTGTATCAAACATATCAATTCTAAGTGGCTTCTCAAATCACGACCTTGTGTGACCCGGATACCCAAATTGTATCGGTCTGATTTTAAGGAAGAGATTAATGATATGATCACTCTCCTGAGCAGAATAGCAGGGTTGAAGGTTTCCAATATGTTTGAAAATTGGATGTATAAGTTCATTGTGGTCATCACAAAAGCACAGCATCCAATATTTTGGGGTGAAATAATCAGTGACAGTTTGTGTGAACAGCTTGCACAGGTTCCTACCACTCTTACCTTCTACATGAACTCATATTTGGTTTATATAGCAGCTTCATTGAGGCATTTTCCAGGCCTATCTCCTCAAGGTGACAGATCATTGGTGCCTGTATGGGAGTATTATGATCAGCTGACTTTAAAACCAAGCCGGGCACATTATAGAAGAGTTCAAGATGCTTTCTTTGGTCATTTTATGTGTTTATTTGACAAAGCATTGGTAAACAACAGGGTATCTGAGGCGGCTTGGAATAAAGTAAATGAGTATGGTTGCTTGTTCCTTCAATTCCCTACCTTCACTTATATGAGAGTCGGATGCTTTGAAGACCAACCTTACATGCTTCCAAGGTATCCGTCAGATAAGATTATTTTGATGGAGCTAGGAAGGCAGTTGATGGCAGTGCATGCACGTCAAGCTACACAACACAAGGCTGGAATCAGTATTTCATCACATAATCCATTGGTAATTGGGAGGTATTCTTTGACGACTTCCTCAAGAGCCAAAGCAATGGAGACTGAACTTCAGGAAATAACATTAAAGAGATTTCAAGCCAGAATGGATTTCGATTATAGAAGGATGAAAGACAAAATTAAAAGAGCCTTCACTCATGTGCACCGCATTGAAGACATTTGGGCAGACCTCCGGACAGAAAAAGATATATACAGAATGGATTATTGCAGGCTCACAGTGGAGCAAATTGTTGATCTGAATCTGACCTTAGTTCCAGAGGGAGTAATTGATGATAGGCAGGTTTTAGATCCTGAATATGAAGAACAAAGAGTTGCTAATGCGCCCATTCCTGCAATCCAGTGGTCTCAAAAAGAATCTGTCTCTATTTTTGATAGGTTTCAGTCAGTCTTAGCAAACACCAACGCTTGGCTCAAAAGCATAGGTGTTAAGACTATTAAAATCAGAGTTAGGGCTGAAGATGATCCGGCTGGTCCTAAAGGATTGAAGTCAGAAATTAGAGAGAAATCAAAAGAAGGAGCTTCTTCTTCAGGTACTAGAATTAAGTTGAAGGTAAGCCGAGCTGTGGAACAACCATTAGAAAAGGAAACACTAAAGGGGAAAGAAGTTAACAAAATGCAGATTCAAGTTTTGGATCAGCAAGAAGAAGAAGAGGTTCTTGAAACCTCTACCATTCTAAGTGAGATGACTCCTCACATTGAAGCTCCAATACCAGATTCAGCCATATCTCCTATCTCCCCTATCGACAGTGATGTTGATTCCTTCTCCACAGTATTTGTTCCTTCTATCCTACCTCCAGGGGCTAGTCACCAGTCCTCATCAATAATGAATACACCCATGAGAAGCTTACCCAATAACTTGGAGAGTATTTTTGATGCAAATCCAATCTTTCCGGCCATGTCAGAAATAACTCTCCCAGAGATTGATACATCAGTAACAAGCTTTAATTGTTTCATGGCTGATCCTAGTCGTAATTTGTCTTCTGAACAAAATATAGTTGCTATACAAACTGAGGCACCCCCTAGAATTTCTGTTGTAACACAAACTGAGTCTATTTCTACACAAGACTGCAGTTGCCATTTCAGATGTGACAACCTTGGATCTTCCTCCATGGTTAAATTCAATTGCTCCTAAAAGAAAGAAACAAGCAGTGTCTCCTGATGTTTTTGATTTCCAAAAATTGAAGAAATCAAAACCAATGGTTGCAAAGAAGGCAAAAACAGTCTCGCAAGTGTTTGTTGACAGCAATAAAATGAAATATGCTGAGATTGCAGAACCTCTTGTTGACAAACCACATGAAGAGATGCAGGTGTCTGATTACAGATTCACTAGGGTGGAATTAGGCAAACAGACTCATGCTAACATGATGCAAGATGCTCAGAGTTCAGTAACAATTTTGGCACAAAGCTACAATGAACTTCTAGCCAAAAAGGAAAAGCTCAAAGAGGACAATGATCAGCTAGTTTCAGTTATTCAAAGAATTACTGGATCATCAGAAGCAGTTGATTCTCTATCTTCAGTCGCTCCTAATGAATCAGTTAGACAATTAGAAAAAATTGCACAAAAAGCCAAAGCAGTTGATTCATGGGTAACACAGCTGATTAATCAAAGCATTCTAATGATTGAAAAGACATTGCAAGTTTTAAACAATGTCAGAATAGCAAAGATAAAACTGAATCAAACTTTGGAAGTTTTCAAGCAGAGTTTGGAATCGCTTGAAAAGGATTTAAAAATCTGGCATGAGATAGATCAAACCAAGCTACAAGTTCTATGCAGTAATTCAATCTTACCAAATAGAGAGAAATACATAGAATTTGAAGAACTTATGACAAATAAGTCATTAGTTATTCAAGATCTTATCAAAGATATCTAGGCCACATTAGAAATGAATGATGAAGTTCAGCAGGATATTCTTTCAAGTTTTGAGAAAATCTCTTGCACAGTTTTGAATCATGAAGGTGAATTACTTGCAGCTGATTTAGTTACTACAGAAATGACAGCAAATCTTCGTCAACAATTGGAATCAGAGCAGTTTACCATGGATTCAATTCATAAACTTGTTAATCATCAGATAATCCTTGATAAAATGCAAACTTCTTATGAAGAACATAGACTTGCGACAATCAGATATTTTGATATAATCTTGAAGACTGTTGCAGTTGCCAAGAACACACTGGGCCCCGATGCAAATGAATTGCAGATGATCATCAGCAAATTCTTGTCTTTCAAAGATAGGAATGAAACAAATTAAAATATTAGGTTGTTTTATGTATTTTTACTTTCGACAAATATATGTAAAAACAAGTTTTGCAATTGCAAGTGTTCTTTCCTTGCAGTTTTGAAAAATGTAATTACATGTAATTTATTACAAAACAAATCACAATTTGGATTGTAATTTTGAATAAGTCAATTGCAATTAGTTATCGGTTGAGAGATTTTCTCAAGTTTGTTGAGATCCTCCCACCTTTTTCTCCAGACCTCCCTCCTATAAATACTTGAGGGGGTCTATTGTAATCTTTTATCTTTTTAGCAAGCAAGAAAACTCTGCAGAATTTTGTACTCATAAAGTCTTTGAGCTTTATAGTTGAATATTGTGAATTTTCAAGTAATATCAAGAAGTTGGAATTTCAGACTTTGAGCTGAATTCTTATTTTGCATCCTTCATGTTCTTATGTCATTTTGGAGCATCATTTTGTAACTACTTGAGAATTGTGGAATATTGCTGAAGAGAGATTCAATTTAAATATCTGCAGTCTTTGTGCTGTAAATGTGAAGATTGAATTTATAGTTAGTATTAGAAATTGAGAACAATTGCAAGTCTTTGTGCTCGTATTAATTCTCATTTAGAGTAATTAATAAATACTTCGTAGTTACAGACTTTGCGCTGTTTTATGTTGTATGTTTTCATTAAATAATCATTCTGAAAAGGGTAGATAGGATCTCATTCCTCAAGACTTTGTGCTTATTGGTTGTTTTCCCGTCCCGGAGGAAGTAACGGAAGTCTTTGTGCTTTCAGGAAACTTTATTTTCTCTTTCTTAATTCCACTACATAGCTGCTGTAATAAGTTATATCAACTTTTACTATTTCTTTTCTGTGAAGAGAAAAGAACATAATCTTTCCTGAAATAAGAGGAACGATTGCTGTCCTACCCATTTAGTTTCATTTAGTTAAAGGGGGAGCCTTCCCTTAATTAGGAGAGTTTAATCTCACGTGCTGTGATTGAAACCACAATTTTGTATGCTTTCACAAGAATACAAAATTTTCAACCAACAAGCAGCAAAGCTTAATGCATGTATATATTGAAATAATTTTACATAGAATCTAATAAGTATATGAGCAATGCTACTTATGCGATTCTCATGAGATTCAGATGCAAAATAGTGACAAAAAATGGTTGTAAATAGTGAATATGTTCTCAAGATCCGGTCTTTGTATAAGTCTAGTTTTATTATCTCAAATCTGAAATATGTTCAAACTCTATTATTCAAATAGCTTTCCACTGAAGCACTTTCCTTTTCTGTTTGGCAAGTCAAAAACCTTTCATAGTCTTGGCTTAACTGAATAGGAATAAGCTCCTATAGCCATGAAATGCACTTTTGAGACAACAGCAAAACTAATGCAGATTTCCAAAACCAAATTTTGAATAGAATCCGTCTTTGGAAATTATTAGTTATAGATGCTGTAAATGTAAAATTAGTTGTTCCTGTTCTTATACACTTACAGTGAACCTCCACCTGCTGGGCCTAAGGTTTTGAAAAGAGACATTGCAGTCATGGCAAGTCCATTTGCTGCTCCTCTTTGATCTTGAGACTGCCAAAACAAAAGATAAACTGAAAATCAGAAATTGGTCAGGGCACATTCAATATTAGAAGTTGTTTTACATACCAAATTAAGTCATATGAAAACACTTTCTATTAGATAAATATATTCTCATCAGATGAACAGTTTTTCAAGCAAGCCAAATTTGAGTATGTCATAAGTAGAGATGGAGGATACCACAGAATTATTCAGCATAAGGAATGTTCCCGTAACAACTGCTATCTGTTCAGAAAACATGGCTGATAGTAAGATTGTAGTGCCCCTATTTAAATGCCAGCAAGTAATATAGTGATAAAGCAATAATTAGAAAAAAATCCCTTCAATTCCCAAAATAATAACCAATCATAAATTAAACAGTGAAAATTCAAAATGCATTCTGAATTTACATATATGTTAGATGTGATATTCAATGTGAATATCTTATGTCGTTACTGAATGCACTTACAACACATCACCTTACAACATTTACATAAAATCAGAATGCACTTTAAATTTTTAACAGTTTAAACTTTAATTTATCATCAATTATGTCCATTGTCAATCCTTAATGCATTCATATGACCATGTAATTTTTCACATTATCATCAGTTTAGATTCCTTATTAAATTCACATGATTAGATGTCTGAAAATTAATACAATGAAATTTTCATATGAATTCCAACACATTTTCTTTCAGGAAAGGAAAGACCTTATTAAAGGGATCCAGAATCCCAGATATCCGTCTGGTGGCTCATCTTGAACTTTCGGAAGTATGTGGGAAGACCGATCTCCTAACTAGTGATTCACTGTCATTTAACTGTGTCTTCATTGGCATTGGTTTACTGTGTTTAAAATCAAAGAAAATGTCTTACATTTGTATTTATCACTTCTGTTTTGTTTCATTATTTTCCAAAACTTGAGTTGGCAACATGGTACAAAGATTGTTAGATCAAGAATCTTGTAGTAAAGCATTTATACTAGTTATCACTTGCATAGCTACTTCATCAGTGAGATTTTGAATACGATGCTTATGTTTAACCATAATTGAATTCATCTAAAAAACGGTTGGTGAATTTTGTATTTTAATCATGCTAAAAATAGCAAGGTATGTATGTACATGAGAATAACATGTTTGCCATTAATTTCTTAGTATTGTAGACAAGATTTTTTAGTATTTTTTAGTTTAAATCTTGTAGAAAATAGTACTCAGGGAAAGTCTAAGTCAGTATGACAGGGACTTCAACCAAGGGACATTTTGCAAAAAAATAGGAAGTCTATATTTGCTATTAGTGATGTTTTAATTGATGAAATTCCACTATCATGTTTAGATGAAAGAGTCATTGTCAGGAGTCATATATCATGAAGCTTAAGAAACATAGTTATGTTCTCTTAGGAAATTGCATGGATAAGATCATAACACTTCAATTTTGGATTTAGAATAAATAGAGATTAATATGGAAAACATTATTGGATAACATTAAAGAAACAGCATAAAATGTCAAATGTTGTCTCATTGTTTTTATTCTGCGAAGCCTTAGTATGATGAGATAAGTCCATGAGATTGTTGTTGGCGTTTCAATTCGCATCTTCGGAATGCGGATTAGAAATGGACAGCTATGCATAGATAAACTGCTCTTCAAATTAGGAGGGGAAGCCCCCTCTTTTGCTGATGATGCTTTAAAGAAAGTAAACTAAACTATTTGCCAATCTTTTGTTCTCAGCTAAGAGCACAAGGTTATGAAACTCTAGCGTCATAGCTAAGATTTTCTCTTTCATAATTTCAACTACAACTAGGCCTACTCTAATGATGCTTCTAACAACTCAAGTAAACACAAATCTTGAGAGTTAAAAGTAAACAAGGAATGATTCAACACAGATACTTAAACTTTTCTCCAACGCACACCTGAAGACTCATTGTACTTTTCGATGCAAGCTGAAATAAAGATTATATAAGAAGAACACATAAAATGAAAACCTAAGACAGTAGATCAAAGTAATAAAGCAGGCATAAGATTTCCTTTTCTCAAATTTCAAATAACAATGATTACACTTCTGGGAGAGCAGATTTTTAGCAATAATAGGCTTACAGTTTAACAATCAACCAAAATACACTTGACACAAAACACATCAACTGAACAACAACTTGCAAAAAAAGGCAGGAATGTAAGCTTGCTCTTACACTAAGTGAACAAACAATGAATAACAACTTGCAAGCAAAAGTAGGCTCAACAATTTGTTATCATAATAACGGTTAAAGAAAAAGGGGCAAGGCTGCCCTTATTTATACGCAAGTAGAGTAGGGAACCCTAAAATCTCCTTGCTTTTACAACTAAGACTTGCCAAATGCAAGCTTTATTTCTAAAACTAAAACAAGACAACTAACTAACAACTTGTTGAAAGCAAAAAAACAGGGAAAGTGCCAACTATCACAACTTGATTCTTTTCTCTTTCACAAAGAATAGATAAGCATGGGACAAGAATAACAAGAAAACTCAGAAAAGGCATTGAGTTAACTATTGCTTTAAATCTATCTTTGGAGATCTTTGCTATCCCAATAAGATAACTCATCCATTGGTATTTTGGGAAACTAAATCTGCCAAAAATCTGGAAACTGCCTCTTTGTCAGGTGCATCAATACTGTCTATAGAAAAATTCTACTTTTCCAGGATTTCCTCGCTTTCTGCAATCAAACTTAGAAAATATTTGACCTCTTCAACTGCTTTATCGAATCTTGCTAACATCACTGCAATCTTATTCATCTTTCCAACAACAGGATCACTGCTAAAACTGCCATGAACAAGATTCTAGAACTTTGCTTCCACCTCCTCAAGATCAATGAAACCGCCATCATCACAACGATACCGACAAGGGATCTGTGAATTGAGGACATCAACAACCTTCTGTCTATATTCAGCTAGTTCTTTAGATATTCTTTCATAAGTTTTCACCTTGAAAAGGTGTTGTTCTCTCCATGCAAGAATCTTTCTCTTATGTTCTTTTGCAACCACTGAATCATATGCCATCCTCAAATCTAAAATAATAATCTTGTGCATTGGTTTCACCTCCACCATACACTACTCAAAGCCCTGAATGCCTTGATGAAGATAATGGGCATTATACCTTAAATGATACATTTCTGCAAGTACAACTTTTCCGTTGGTGATAAAATCCTCTATCCAATCTCGCATATGCTTCCCATATATGACCAATTGACTTAACTGGTGCTTCAGCCAATGACTCTAGAATTTCTGGAAGCGATAGAGTGGCTTGTGAAGTGTCGTGAAATAGATTAGAAATATATTGCCGTAGTTGCCAATTTTCAACCTTGAGGGCTGCCTTATCCTCTCCATCCTTAAGCACTCTTCCCTTTAGATTTTTTGCTACAATCTTAAAGAGATTCACGTCGGTATGCCGAATGCTTTTACCGAGATTGGCCTTGACAATCGTGAAATCATTAATCTCAACCTCATCAATATTCTTATCCTTCAAAGGCGTGGTTGTTTCAATGATAATTTCACCATCTGGATTCCTCTCTATGTGAACTTGTTTCTTCGGCTTCTTCATTGGTGTATCTTGGTAAATGCTGTCAAGCTCTGCAAAGTTCAATTGATATGAGGCCTTCCTCCTCTTCCTTCCCAAAATGTTCTCAAGCCAAGACAAGGTGTCTTTACTAACTTCTTTGGGAGGCTCGGCTTCAGCTTCATCAACTTCTTCAACCTCTAAATCAATATGGATGGGAGAAGACCTTAGCGATGGTGGAGAATTAGGTGACAAAGGCACTGCTTCTGCTTGTGACACTGGCTCTTCTGGTGGAACTTCTGATACAACTGTCTATTGTTCTTGTTGAACTGCATCGGAGAACTCCAGCTTTCTCTTTACACTCTTTTCCATTCTACCAATCTTCAAACTTTCTGGAGGGTGGCACATAGCCTTCATTCTTGGTTTTGGTTTGGAAGAAGAAGGTTGGGATGATTGCACTATTGGCGGCTCTGCAACTGGAATAACTTCCTTTGGTGTCCTCTTGAGGTTTAAGAATATCTTGTTGTTTTTAATAATGTGACTCGTTCTTTCTTCAATTGAAGTGCTTTCTTTGATGGACCAATTGACTTGTGAAAGCAGTAGTTGCTCAATTTGATCTTTGGCATACATAGGAAGTATTATTTCTCCATCATCATCGAACAATCCTTCTATATCCTCTGACAAGAAATCAGCCATTTACTGGAGTGTGAACTTGTTGTAACTGTGCCTGCACACTTTGAACTCATCCTCGCAATTAGCCCAAAAATCTTCAACTGTAGGCACATGTGCTTGTTTCTGACCAAGATGGGATGCAAAGGCACCATGAGGATCATATGATTGCCTCTCGTTGAACAACTTGAGACCAAGCTTTGATAATTCATCACCCATCACCTTGGCATCAGCCGATGATCTACATCTGTAGATACCCATCTCAACTGGAAAACTAAAAGCAGCCTTCTTTCGATTCCACAATAATGTGTGAACTTCATACACTTTCCTCAAAAACTCCATGAAAACCACCTCATCTGTGGGATACCTCAGCAACATGACTGGACTACTTGAGAAGACGTACACTCTGATGTAGGAGAAACTAAGAAAATGGATGAACCAATCAGCCCACTCCGCCATTGCTGCTCTGGCAATTGATGAAATCCATACATGCAACTCATCGTCTAAGTCTCTCACTGTATGCATCAAGAATGCGTCATTCACCCGTCTATAATGATGTGTTGATTCTGAAAACTCGAGCTGAGGGTAATGATGATATATATGTTGAACACCCAAAGTTCCAACGATGTTGAAACCTCTGAATTTTCCTTGATAGGCCATTACATACACTAGGTAGGAAATCATGTGAAACTCATGGATTTTGAAATATTCTGTCATTTGATGGTGGAGATTGTTACTGATCGAATTTGGCTAGTCATAGAGCTCTATTTTATCAATGATATGGGAGATGACGTAAAACATCCAAGGCTGAAATTTAGTGGCTTCTACTTGACCAGTGACTCGGTTGAGCAAAGTAATCATTATTGCAAGCTCCTCCTTGAACTAAACTCTCAATGTCCAACGTTCTTTGGCAAAGAATTGTGTTTCTCCTTCAACCATTTTTGTGCAACTCTTTTTCTATATTTTTCCTTTTGCATGTATCACACCTTTTCACACTCTTCAATGGAGATGACTAAATTTTCCGACCAAGGTGGTATTGAAAAGCACTTCTCAACATCGTCCGCCTTGAGGCTGCAAACAACCCGCCCATCTGCTGCTTGGATTTCTTGTGTTGTAGGACTATAATGCTTGACACAAGCGATTACAAACTCAAGGCTCTATACGGAGATGGGGATTGAAGCTGCTGCAAGGAATTCAGAATGACCAAGATGTTTGACTGCAATATTTCCTGTGTCTTCCAAAGCATGCAAATCGAACACTGGATTGATATGATGCAAATTAATTTCAAATTTTTTTATGAAATTGTGATACAATACTGGCTTGGTTCTGAATTCCATAGAAGAATACTGCATGCTGAAAAACTCAAATTTTGACTATAAACTCGACTATGCTTGGACAAGCTTTGCAGAAAATCTAAAAATAGCTTGCTGATTTTTCTTTTTTAAAAGGTAGATTTTTCCAAAAACAATCTAAGATAAGGGTTTTGTGAACAATCTCGTTGTGAAGAGACCCAAATTGTTTGATTTTGGAAAATGTTGATGGCTGGTTGAAAAAGCAGAAACCCTAATTTTAGGATTTTCCCGAAAAAAGTTGAGAGTTGGGTTTTGTGTAGAATCACGTTTTAGAGAGACCTAGTTGATCAAATTTTGAAAATATTGAAGATTTCTTGGACATGTGTGAAAAAAGTAGGTTCTTGAAAAATATAAAAAATTTCTGAAATTGAAGAAGATCAAAAACCAAGCTGACCCGGATTGATGAAATCTGAAAAAGATGACCCCCTTCTTCTAAAAAGTGATGCCCTAGAAAATTGAAACATGAAAAAGCGAGCCTTTATGCAACTTGATCCGGAAAATATGATCTACGAAAAAGCACTACGTTTTGGCCTCCAAATCTTGATATGAAGAAAAATAAATGTTTCCTCCTCTGAGTGCTAACCTACAAAAATATATGAATAATGAATGCCAAAGCCCTCCTTAAATAGGTTTTGAGGATAAATAAAATGCTTTATTCTCCAGCTTTAAATCTTTGAAATCAATTTGGAAGTAGGTTCATCGAACGTAGACACTGTTTTGCATGTTGAATGATGAAAATCGAAAATTTTACTAAGGCATTGGTTCTTGGGCGCCTTTACTTGGCAGACTTGGCCATTTTTTTGAAATTTTCAACTTTTTGCTTGATAAAATGCATCCCTTTGACCTTCAATTCTGAACGCTTGGTGAATCCTAGAAAATTGCTGACTGCTCCGTTGCATAACTTGACTAAATCTAAGTAAATTGTTCTAGAGATAACTCATAAAAACTGATTCTAGACCTTCAAAATCTTGGGCACCCCTAGCTAGCAAGCGCGTCTTTACTATCTAGAGATAGAATTTTTTAATGTTCTTCAATTTTATAACTTTTTTTCAAACCTTTAGATGAATTCTCATTTCGAGCCATTCAGGAGGTCCAATGAACTGACTGATGGACTCATTGGATAGCTTGGAGAATTCTGAGGAAGATCTTTTGGATGTTGCATCTCTTGAAAACTAAATCTGAGGGGTCAAAAGCTTGGGTGCCCAACTCCTCCAGAGTTAGATTATTTTTGAGATTTTTCATCTTTCTTTTGATTTTTCTCATTTTGCATGTATTTATCCCTCCATTCAATCTGCAATATCTAGTGCTTGACAAATCTGATGAGCTCATTGAGATATCCACTAAAAAGCCTGTTCAAATTTGAAGAAAAGTTGGAGGTCTGAAACCCTAATTTCCACTTTTAGACACTAAAAAACTTGGGTGCCCCTGGCTACCTAGGGTACCCAAGATCACTAGACAACCATTTTACGTGATTTCCAATTTCTTAGATTTGTCCTCACGCTTTGTCCTCCATTTGACCTGCAACGGCAGGTGACTGATGAATCCGACGATCTAGCTGAGACATTCACTGGATAGCCTACAGAATTATGAAGACAATGATTGATCTGGCAAACCCTAATAGCTGAATTAGGTCCTCCAAAACCCTAGGCGCCCCTAGCTACCTAGGGCGCCTATATTCTTCAGACAAAATATTTTCAGTGATTTTCACAATTTGCATTCTACCTCTCTGATAAAACTTCTCCGTTCGATCCACAATTTTGGCTGACTAATTGATTTGATGGACTTGTTGATGAATTCACTGCAAAGCCAGAAGGATTTTGAGCAACACTGACTAGGAAGCACAAACCCTAAAAACAACATTTGAGGCTCTAAACTGATGGGAGCCCTTGGCTATCAGGGGCGCATTTACTGGCAAGAGTTAGTTTTTATTCTACAAATTTCAACTTTCTACTTTGTTCCTCGTTCCTTGCTTCGTGTTTGGCAGCCGAATTGAAAAATATGCTAAGGAATGAATGGCTAGGCGCCTTGACTAGGCAGGGGCTCCTAGCATCTCCAGTGTTTGGTAAATTTCCTCAGTTTTCAAGCTTCTCAACTTCCTTCCTTCGTTCTTCGTCCCTCGAACATTGTTTTCCATTCCTGATTTGTGCAGTGCTTGAGACCTTGAATTTGACACCTGACAGTTGAAGAACCTCCATTAATGACCTTAGAGCTCCTATTTTAGCTTCTAAAAAAGTAGAATTGACCTATTAGAGAAAAACTGATCTTTTGACGATTCTAACTGGACTAGCTTGATGAGGAAGTATTTTAAGCCAATCAAAACTAGTTTGAACCCCTGGAATTAGAAATTCTAACTTTAGAAATTCTATTTTTACAAATTTTCTATTTTTAGAAAATTTTGCCAATATCCATTTGAGAAGAAACCCAGAAAAAGTCTATTTTTAGAAACTTTCTAAAACTAGAAATTTACCTAGAATTTAGGGCTGAAAAACTAAGATATAGGTTTTGTAGATAACTTTGCTCT
>VDFB02156626.1:0-16303 GCA_007258455.2 Sequoia sempervirens | reverse complement strand
TCTTCTCTTATGGCTCTAAATATTTCTGTCGTTAACAAAACTACCCTCCTGTCTTTGACCTTCCATTTTCTATTAGTGTTCGTGAATTTTCTTCTAGATATCAGTGATAAGCCACCTTCACGCCCCCCAATCTTCCAAGATGGATTCCCAGGAATCAGTTATAAGAATTGATATATCTAGAGGTCGATAGAGGAAAACCATTTTCTCATTAACATGACACGGGTTTAGCTATCGTTCAGATCATGGTCCCCTCCATTCCCCACGCCCCACTCTTACTTGTGGATTCCCCAAAAATGCCCTCAAGAATTAGTTATAAAAACTGATATAAAGACAGTTATAGTAACTGGTTCTTGAAGCGGTTAGAGACTAGAAGTCAGTTAAATTTTGGCTTACGTGAAGGGAGCCACGTTCCCATGCGTGGAATGCCCAAACACAAAGTTTGAACCCGTGCTATCTTAGTGAGATGCCCACGATCTAAATATGATTTTTAATAATCTTTGAGTTTAGACTGTTTCCACGTTCACCTTATTGGTCGTGGCTAAACAAAAGCCATTTTGTTATTTAGAAAGAAAACTTATAAGAATAGGCATACCTATGCCATCTCAATAATCAATAAGCTTCTCAATTAAGTTGAGCAAACATATTGATATATCATGCCCCTCCATAAAAGGAGCCTTGACAAAATGGTGGACTCAACGATTGGCTTAGTCGTTAAAAGTATCACCAAATACATCACATATAAATGACAAATCATTCCACAATTAAGGGTTGGTAACACAATCTTACACATTCGACGACGTTGATCTTTTGTCGTCTCTCGAGCGTATTCACTCCTTTAAGCGAACTCAAGGATGATCATCATAATGACATCCTTTTGCAAGGAATTGGGTTAATATTAGTTCCTCGACTTATTAAGCCAATTCAAACTATTATCAAGAATATAGACAAAAATGAACACCCAATTATGCAAATGAGGTCACAACATAACACTGTCACGACATGAGAAGTGACATATTCGACATAAAGTTGTCTCAATCATGAAACAACTAAAGTTCAACCTTGACGATGTCACTATCCCCAAAATGACTAGGCTGACGTTAGGCAACTAGAATAGACTTAAAATGGTGACAACCTGTTCTATTCCTTGTATCTATTCCCTTCTCTCTGATGATGCTCTCCCTCCCTTTCACAGAGGGCAGAAACGTATTTCCTGAATGCAACTTGCAATCAACAACACAAGATTAGTGTTTCAGTAATCATTTTCATAATCCTTATGAGATCATCACATCTTGACAACTTTTAAGCACATGTCAAATTTTAGTCAAATAAACATGACTCATGAAAACATTGATTTTTCTAGCCATTTTAACTAAATGTCAAATCATTGAAACATGCATAATCATCTACTAATTACTTCAAAGTAAAAAGTAAAGCGTAGTTAAAGTTAGGGGTGTAACATTCATCAGATATATTGCTGATTAGATAGATATTTGCATAGCATATATTTCATTTAAAATGGTGGAGATGAAACAAAAGAAACAATTTTGGCCTACAAGGTATGTAGGCAAGTGTTAGAAAATTTGTGGCATTTGTCATGACTTTAAAATTCATGGCACTCGCCAAGAAATTATAAGTTATAGCTGTTTGCCATGGATTTTATAACACTTGTGACTGTATACCCTATAGGCCATGAGTGCTTTGGCGTGCATGCGTCGAATTTTCCACATGGTGATTATTTCAATTCCATGCTACGTATACATTTACTTTAGAAAAGGTGCTCCAAAAAAAATGTTCATCACTCCCAACTATATAATGCTACCATATCAATAAATAGATTTGATGAACCAACTATAAATACCATTAATTATTTTTAGCTTCATATTGTATTTAATGGTTTTGCACATATACTTAGTTACTTTTTAATTCTTCCTTTTTAATTCCAATGGGTTGAGTAGAATATCTTTTTTGAAGTCAAAAAATTAATAGTTTCCCCACAAAACAAGGCATACCTTTTAATTCAATTATTCTAAAAATGCAAAATATGTGTCGTGTCATCGTATTCTTCTTCTCGTGAGGCTTGTTTATTTGTTTTCCATCAAAGATGGTGTACGTTAGCCTTCAATTGGACTATGCACATGTTTCCTCTCTAAGTACTATTTGTTCTTATTCTATTTGATCATCCATTTATTATTTTGATTTAACTAAGTTCTCCTAATTTTGTTCATACACCAATTATAGAACATCTTTTTACTAGAATCAATCATTTAAAATCTAGTATTTTTACTTTCAATTTCCTTGTAATGAACTAATTTTGAGTCCTTTCTACTTGTGATGATTTTATTATACTACTACTAATCCATAAACCGCATGGATAATAATGCTTTTATTTACAAAATTATGGAGTAAATACTATTTATAAAAAGTATTTGTATATTAATGTTCTTTTTTTTTGAAAAAATCATTAGTGACGACCATCATAACTAATATTCAAATAAGAAATAATCACAACAAATAACATGAAAGTAATAAATCATCCAGTACCACACAAGCATTGCAACAAATATGCCATACCTAAATCTATGGACAAACTTTTTTAAAGAATTTTTTTTTATTCAATATTACTAATTAAATTTTTTATTGAATTATAGTAATTAATGGGATCACTAATAACTTTTAAAAAAATGAGAATTCTTTAATGTTCTATGGTTTTTATAACTATTATTTAATCTGCAACTTCAAGTTTGCCATGTATTAGTATCCATGATTGATTAACCTAGAAAAAATGTCAAATATAGATGTGCATCTAGGCATAGAAATTATTAAACTAAAATACATTTAAAATTATATCATACCTTAAATTTTGGAGAGAATTTATTATTATTATTATTATTATTATTATTATTATTATTATTATTTAAATAAAAGGCTTTAAACCGACTTAATATATTTATATAATAATGTAACTGATTACAATAATAATATCTTTCAAGTTCAAAATCAAAATTCTAAGGAAACTTATACGATATCAACTTGATATATACACAAAATCTGCTCCCAAATTGATCATGCTTTCAGGCAAGTTCAAACTTTATCAAAATTCTAGGGAAGCCTGTACCATATCAGCTTTTTATATTAAAAAAAAAATGATTATAAGTTGATTCTATACTACTCCAAAATTTTCATGCTTTCAAGTACCCTATTAGCTTGTTAGATTCAAAAAATAGCTGAATATAAGCTATTTCTATAGTGCTCCAAAATGTTCATTCTTTCAAGCATTTCCTATAGACGAGCTTTCCACCCTTTCCCCTTTATGCATGCTCTGATGTGCTAGTGGAGTTGAATGAGAATTTGCAGTAATGTTCATATCTCGTATTTTTGGAATTGGCTTGATCTGATGTGCATTCTTGTTGCTTTGTTTAGCTTGAGACTGTAGATTTCACCACCTCTTTCTATTTTTCCTCTTGTTTGTTGGAGTTGTCTTCATGATGACAATGATGAGTTAGTAGAAATGACAAGGCATGATATTTTTCTTTGAAGCTTCTCACCATATCTTCTCCTACTTCAAAATGATGCCAAGCAAGTGTTCTCTACAGATGACATGATGAATCATTCTCCAATGATATTTTTATTGCAATGTATAGATTTTTGTAGCAAATCTTGTGATGCAAGTAGTGAATTATTTTTATTAACAAAACTAATTATTTTGAAATTTTAAATTGTATTTAATTTACCAAATGTAATTTATTAAGAGAAATTTTATTAATAAATATTCTCCTAATATTATTAATTAAAATAATTTTAAAAGAATTATTGTAATTAAAATTACTCATGATTAATTGCTTGAGATTGCAATTAATGGATACATTGCAAATAATCAAGATGACCTACAGTTTTATTATACATTTCCATAATCAATTTGCAACTAAAAACAATTGATGTGGAAATGCAAAAAATCAAATTTCCATTTTATGCAAATGGTTCTTAATCTCCCATGCATTGCCTGATAACAATAAAGAACTGGACTATAACATGGGGTTTAAAATGTTGTACAATGCACCAATTAAATGTAGAGATATAAAATAATTTTGCACACATAGTTTTGCTTTAATTGATCTATCCATCTAATTATCCATATAAATATATAAGTTGATTTTTGAACATCTATGTTCAATACAATGTACTCAACAAATATTATCCTCGTTCACCTCCTACTATAAACTAACCCCGCCTTATTCCATATTGAATTATTAACATGCTTTCATTTTTTTTGACTCATTCAAACAATTGCAAATATTCTAAATATTTGTACTTCATATTGCATTACAAAAGCAAGTTTCTTCCTTGCTTCCCATTGAATAGCCATTTGCGGTGGACCCCTATCGGCTGATTGTTGCATCCCTATGCATGCGACTGCTAGTGTAAAATAGTTATAAGATATGAGAATATATGTGGTTAAATTAATTAAGTCTTCTTAATTTGATAAGAGATATACATATTCATGAGAAAAGTTGTTTAATAAGTATTTTTTTAAACTGGAGCTATGAACCAGAAAGACCACAAATTGAAGACTGCGGATCGAGCCTGCGGATTGGCCATTGGGGATTGTTCTTATACTTTTGCCTGTTTACAACTGGCACGTCTCATGATGATTCAACTTCTGCTCTAAACTCATCATTCTGATCAAACTTTGAATTTTTTGAAAGGGAAAGGACGCAGAAGGGGTAATCAGTGTAACCCACGACCTGGTCGTGAGTGTAGAAAGTAGAGCGATCATAGTTGGTGAGCTTGGCTTGGATGGCGAATCTGAGGGGCAGATCGGGATTAGAAATGAAAAGCCTGCCAAAGGATATCATGTCTGCACTACCACTGGACACGGCTTCCATGGCAGTCTCTCTTGTGTATCCGCCGCTCTTCATAAGCCTTCCTCTGTATTCCTCCTTCACGATCTTCCACATTGCCGCAGCTCGGCTCTCGCCCTCTGCCGTCTCGTCTTTGAGGCCTTCTTTTGTGAATCGCGGCTCTGTCATGTGCAGGTAAGCGAGAGGATAAGAATTGAGCAGACCAATTAGGTGAGAGGTGAGAGAGAGGGGATCGGAATCGGTAGCCCCAATGTGGTCTATAATGGGCGACACTCTTATGACTGTGCGCTCAGCGCCTATCTCCCTCACCACTGCCTCCACAATCTCCATGGCAAAACGGCATCTGTTGTGGAGGGACCCGCCATAGTGGTCCACCCTGTCGTTGACGCCGTTCTTGAGAAACTGGTCGATAAGGTACCCGTGTGCTGCGTGTATTTCCACGCCATCAAATCCAGCGCTCAGGACGTTCCTCGCTGCCTTAGGAAACTCTTCAACCACAGCAGCGATTTCAGACGTACAAAGCGCACGCGGGGGGGAGAAAGTGGCCTTGGACCCGCCCGGCATCAAGATGCTCCATTCTTCTGATATTGCCTTGGCTGTGGATGATACGGGAGCTTCTCCGTTGGGCTGATAAACTGCAACAAATATCCAGACACCAACTAAATATAACCCAAGTCCGCATAGAAAAAGAAAAAAAAAAGGAAAAAGAGTGTCAAACAAGCACCGGTAATTGATTGAATTTCTTACCTGTGTGCGAAGCCCTGCCGACGTGCCAGAGCTGGCAGAAAATTACGCCGCCCTTGGCATGAACGGCGTCCACAACTTTTTTCCACGCCTTTACTTGCTCTTCATTGAAAATACCGGGTGAATGTGGAAACCTGCAAGAGAAGATCTCATCAGTAACCCTACTTCAATTGAAACACATTCATTAATAATTTGATTTTAGTTTTGCATACCCAATAGCTTGGGGTGAGACGGCATTAGCTTCTGAGATGAGAAGACCTCCTTTGGTGGTCCTCTGAGAGTAGAACTTCACATGAGAAGCTTGAGGAATGTTGTTTATAGCGCGGCACCGGGTTACAGGAGCCAACACAACTCTACACATTAAAAATAATAATGATGTTAGAGAGTAGAGTAGACTTAAGGAAAAAGGTTGCAGAAATTGGTAAACGAGAATATATATATTTTACCTGTGGGAAAGGTTGAACATCGGACCCATCTGAAAGGGTGACAGAAGGTGAGATGTATCATCTGCTAACACTTCAGGAGAACCAGGTTGGGCTTCGTGAGAAATACTTGCTTTCCCCATTTTGAGGAACAAAACTGTAGACCGACTGTAATAAAATGCAGTCGATTCTTTCTTCAACACTTTAAAAGACCACAGAACGTGGAGTGAGCTTGTATTGCTCGAGCAAACGGCTGAGCTTGGCTTGTTTGGCATTTGGCTCGTCGCATTTATGTCTTTTTCTCTCCATCCACATACATTTACAATTCTTTTCACGTGGATGTAAAATTTCCATTGAAATGTCAAATGGTTGTAGTTCTATTGGCAGAGAGCACAATTAGTGAGGATAATTACATGTAATAGGAAAGCCATCAATTAGGATTCAAATTTTCTGGAGGTGTGTTCGAACCAGGTTGACATCTGAGTGACTTTGATGGACGGACCATCCTGTATGTGGTTGTTTAATTGAAGACGACTGTCTGATAAGGGGCATTGGATGACATTTATGTCGCTTTCACTCCATCCACATGCATTTACAATTCTTTTCACGTGGATGTAAAATTTCAATTGGAATGTCGTTGTAGTTCTATTGGCGGAGTACAATTAGTGAGGATAATTCATATGGTTGTAGTTCTATTGGCGGAGCACAATTAGTGAGGATAATGACATGTAATAGGAAAGCCACCTATTAAGATTCAAATTTTCTGGAGTTGTGTTCGACCCAGGTTGACATCTGAGTGACTTTGATGGATGGGACGTATTGTATGTGACTGTATAATTGAATATGACCGTCTGATTTAGATGTATGCATACTCTTATAATTGATTATATAAAAACAGAAGTACCAACATCTATATAATCTGATTTAGACTGTAATTTTGACAATCTAAATTGAACATCTGTTTTTCGTGCAGCTAAAAAAAAAGGACATATTGAAAAAAAGGGGAATTGCATTTGCCTACCAATGGAATTTCCATCAATTGGAGCTATCATATTCCGGACATGTTGGAGTAAATCCTAGCCTTTAGATGTTGTGTGTTGTGTCAGCGGCATATTTTTCCTCTTAAATAAACAAGAATTAAGTTGCTTTTCGAAATTTTCGTGTTCGTTTATATAATGTGAGAATCCATTAAAGTTTAGAAAAATATTACTTCTAAATAAAGAGTTGCAGCTTTTTAAAGAAGTATGCGGGTCATTTAAGGTCCGTGTAAATTGTCACTATATTCGACGGTCAAAGTACTACTTTTCTTTCAATTATATTGTAGAAGACAAAACTGCTTTTCTAACATGCATGTATGTATTTATGGTTTAGATTTTAAAAGGTTTGAATTATGTAGTTAAAGTAGTATTTTAGATTATTTTAGTTTGAAGAGAACATTTAATTAAAAATTATATTAAAATATTTATATATATATAGTTTAGATTTCAAATGGTTTTGAATTATGTGCTTAAAGGTAGTATTTTAAATCATTTTAATTTTAAGAGAACATTTAATTAAAAATTATATTAAAGTATTTATATATTAGTTATTAATATTTGTAGGTTTAATTAGGAGGCTTGTGATTTCTTTTGGCTTTCTTGCGCCTCTCTCATTTCTAGGGATATTTTGTCTATGTTTTTTGGTCTCTTGACTACACTTATGCTGATAGCTACTATTATAATCTTATGCAATTCAATTTACTATCAATATAAATAGTTTAGGCTTGTAGCCTTTTATTTTAAAATTTTTTTTTGTAGGTTTAATTATTTGTTATTTTGTCTACATCAAAATTCAACATTTTTATTGTATTCTATGTTTTGATAATATTAAATAAATTATAGAGACTTTACTACTATTAAGGAAGTCAACTACATTAACCTTCTACCATAACATGTCTCAATGGTGTTTCTTAGTACTATCCACTTTTCCTTATGAAGATATAATTTAAACAAACATTTTTTGTATGTATTGAAAGTATATTTCTACCTAGGATTGAATTAAGTATCTAAACAAAACCACATCACTTAGAAAAGGTTTATAAATGTAGTCTTATCCTCCATAAACTTATAAGACTGACCAAATTCATATTTTGTTGTTTTGGTTCTAACACATTCAACATTAAGTGATTTTGAGATGTGGTTAGAAGTTATATAATAACATAAAAAACTCTCTATTGACCACTAAAATCAACTAAGTCCTCTCACTCTTAATATCCAAGTTTTTATCTTTCTCATATAAACCAACACAGTTTCTTATCTAATGTTTTGTTAAATTTTATTGATTTATTAGCTCTTGAAATAATTTTAGGATGCCATTTTTTATCCCTACATTTGATGAACCCTAATTTGTTTTATCCCACTTAGGTTTTTTTCTTTAATTATCCTTCTTTGTTAATTTTTTTAAAAATTTTCATCTTTAATTCAAATCTAAAATTCCATAGATAATTTATTGCCATTGTACATTATGGATGCATACAACTTGAGTCACAATGATAAATTTTAGTTACACATATAATCATGATATCCCTTATAATTTGACTATTAATGATCATGTTTATATGATGTTTTACTTCTTAATTACTTTTTTTAGTCTCATTTTTCAATTGCATGCTTTCTATGAAGCATTTATCCCATAAACCCCAACAAGGATTAGATTAATAATGTTTAAACATGCATGGGATTGATGTATTTATTTATTTTTTAGTTATATGATCTTATCTTAGTGATTAGTTTATTGAATATAGTATGGTTATAGAATGATGTGATATGTTTATCAATGCTTACTTTTTCTTATATCATTGTTTTATTCTTTTTTGTGTATATGGGTTCATTAGGTGGCCTTGCATGTGTTTGTTCGATGGTTTATATATTTCATTATGTAGTTCTCATTCTCTAACATTGAAAATAGAAACACCTTGCTTGTTTGTCATACATCTCTTAAGGATACCCATTATCTCCATCCTCTAACATTACATAATTTTTTTTATAACTAATGACATTATTCTTCACATAACTCATGATAATCCTTACTCTACATCCTTAGAGAAATTTTTTATTAATTATTTTTCTAGTGACTCAATCTTAGTGATTCTCATGACAATGTTCATCTATTTATGCAACTTCATGTGCCAACAAGAAGTCATGATAGTTTAAGCATTAGTCAGTAGGGTGGATCATGTACCTATCAGTAAGAGAAAGATTTGTGCATTTGATTGAGTATCATATGGTGACCATATCATTTTAAAGTTTTGATATTAAATCCATCATGCAATTAATCCCATCCATTAGAATACATGTTAAACTATGATAAATATCCTCACAAAGGTATTATTCATTAATTTGAAGAGTTTTTTAATTTTCCAATTAGGAGAGCTTGATACATGTCTTGTCTTTCCGACATGTGCATAAACCAGCATGCATAAAACCACCAATATGATGGTCACCACTGGATAAAGATTCATGTAGTCCACCCTCAAAATTCATAGGAGAATCATAAACTCTATCATTCTCATCCATTTCATGTTGAACATTTTCATTTTTAATTTTTCAAATATTCCATCTTGACAAAATTTAATGAAAAATATTTATTCAATAAGAATTAACCATTTTAAAGAAATTTCAACCCTTATGTGGAAACTAAGATAATTTATTTCTTCATGCTATATGGAACCTCCAAAAATGGAATAGAGGGATGAGATGGGTTTTTGGTTTAAGTTTTTTTCCACTTTACAAAGGTTCCACCCAAGGATAACCCTTGAGATTTCAATTAAAAGGAGATTGAAATCTTGCAATAGGGTTAACCTAGGGACTAAATGTAACAAAAGGGGGTTCACCACCAAGTATAAACTTGGAAAACACAAAATGTTGGAAAACACAATGTGATATGCAAACTAATTCTAAATGATCTAAGAAACTAGAAATGTGCACTTGGAAACTTGTTGGAGATGGAATAGAGCTCTGAAATCCTAAAAAATCCAACTTTCTAAGCTAGCGGGGCTCATTTCACATTTTGGGCGAATCAGTCCTAGTTCTGGGAAATTGCACCGAAATAGGTTTCAGGCAAATGGGTATCCAAATCTGCAAAGATCTTTGTAAAACACCTACAGTGGGATGCATTCGCCACTTGTGGCGAATGAGTCTAGTTTGGATTTTCTAGAAGTTCAAATTCTAGATCTACTCTTCTTAGTCTGCTCAATTTGTACCTCCAAGTGTCCAGATCCGAAACCCTGATTTTCAGAGCTATAAGTGACTTTTGTGAATATTTTGATCTTGCAAATATGGAGATGACTCCAACAAGTTTGAAACCTAATTTTCATTGATCTCCAAGCCTTCAAAGCACCTAGATCTATAATCACACAATGAAAGAGAGAAAAGTTGATTGTTAGGGAATAGGGGTTTGCCTTGGTCAAACCCCTTTTAGGTAATTAAACCAAAATGATGAAACACGATAATGAAGCATGAACATGAAGTGATGCAATTAGAACCTTTCCATGATGATGGATCTTGAATTGTTGCAACAATTGATGAAGAATTCTGCCCTTGAATGCCTTATAATTAATCTTGAAAGCTATCTTGATGACTTTGTGAAGAATTGAAGTGCTTAACCCTTGCTTTCTTGACTTGGTGGCATGAATGTATGATACTTGGATGAAATGAGGACTTGAGAGCTCTCTTATATAGGCAATCCACTCAAATGACCGTTATTTTGTTCCCCAAGGATGACATTCATCAAAATTCAATTTAGGATTGCAATTTTCCCACTCAATTTTGAAAAAGTCCCAAAAAGGGACTCATTCATCACCCTTGGTGAATGAGTCCCACCTTGAGCTTTTTGAGGTGGGTCTTCAAGATTTTGAGGTTTTAAAGTGTTTTATCAAGATATCAGTCAAAATATGCCTCGAGATGCAAAAATAAGGGTCCTAAGGGCGTATTAATGATGATATAAAGGGTGATTAGAACTAGGGACACAAAGTTCAATGTGAAAGTGTGGTTAAATACACTCTTCAACATTAAAATGAGGTCCACTTAGCCTACAAAGTCACAAGATCCAATGTGAATGTGTAAAACACATTACAACACTAGATTAAGGCTAGTTTTAATTTACAAGCCTTCTAGGTTAATGTGAAAATACAATTAAATAAATTTTACAACATTAAATTAGGACAAAGTTAGGTTAATTTAGCTTAAAACGGGCCCAAGATCTAATTTGTATGTGTAAAACACCTCACAACACTAGACCAAGGCAACATTAAGTCTAATTTATCATTAATTATTTGCAAATCAACCAAGGAAAATACTTACTTTTTTTGTGGTCACATTTAGCCCCCACCTTAGTGAGAGGATGAACTTGCTTCAAACTCACACTAAAGTAGAAAATCAAGACGGGTCCAAGTGTACCCATGTGGATGGTGTTACCAATTTTTTGCTACAACTCAATTGGTGGAGTTGGTTGAACGTTGTTATATCCTAAGGTGAAATTACAGATTATGTTTAAGTGTTGTTTGCATCGTGTTCATTGTTCATTAAGTGACAGTTGAGCATTAAAAAGAGGAAACTGAGTTTCAGAAGTGCTATTCAATGTTTTACAATTAAATGAAGTACAAAATTGAGCATATAAATAACAGAGCATTTTAAATGATTTCATTCATTTCATAAAGTGATTCATATTTACATAGCTTCATTTGAATGCAAGAATCCAAATGTTAATACAACATTGCATTGAAATGCATTTTTCTTTCCGAAATGAAAAGCATAAGATAAAATCAAATATCCACACAAGCTGTGGATGGGACTGTCACAGTGCATCATTAATAGCACACTACACTATGGAAGATGAAAAATAAGGAATCACATAAGTAACGACATAATCATCATTGCCTGATTGGCCGATGGTCGATGCCGAATGGTGCACCTTTGTCTTCTCGAGCTCTGCTAACCTATAAGAGAAAAGAGGGGGATGTCAGAGGCTCTGATTATGAAGACACCTATATGAATCACCAACAATAGTGCAGCCTGTTATCAATCATACACTGAAACAATCAAGTAGAGTGCAGAGAAATAAGCTAAAGGAGAAACAGCAGTATGATCATCATATCTTGTTTTTATGCTAACATTGTTTGTTTCTTTGTGCAGGTATAGGGAAAATCATGAAGCGGATCATTATTTGAAGACCAAGCATGTGGAGAAAAATGGGCTCCCACAAGGGTAGAGCTCGGCATGTTGCCCTTATTTATTACAAGTGGGCTAATAAAGAGATAGTAATTACATCATCATATTCATCAAGAAAGAAGTGATATAAAACTAAAAGAGTTAAATAGAGTTCATCTTTCAAGCCATTAAACCAACTGCGCATTCATAACAATCAGCTATTTCCTATTTCTGAGAGTGAACATGCATACATAATGCCTGATTACAAAAGGCACTATTCAATAAAGAGAACAAAGGTATTGTTTCTGTCTTAGATTGTCATTGGAGAAAGGAACTGAGCACTAGCAACTGTACATTTAATGAAGACAAGTGAAGGAGTTTTAGTTTCTATCAGCGAATGACAAACATCAATACAATATCTGATTTATTTGATAAAGGAAAGGTACAACAAGGACAACCAGTTCACTTTGGCTAAAATGCTGCTTCAAATAGAATTTTGCATCACTGTTTGGCAGAAGGCAATAATCAAGGTACACTGTTCATTCAAGAATATCTTCAAAGAGTTACAAGTATCAAGCAAAATAGACATGAACAGATTTGGCAGAGATTCAGATACACAAGATTCATTTCTAGAATAAACAAGTTTACAAAGCCATGAGAGTTCAAAACATAGCATGTCAATGATACCTAAAGTGTAAACAAAAGGTGCAAGAAGAACCTTTAGAACAAAGATATGTGGAAGTTTCAGGCAACGTGAAACCAAAAGAATATGGTAGGTAATTCTTCTAAATCTGAATTCATAAGTGGGTTTTCAAGATATTTTTTAGAATCTTATAAGTCTATGTCACCATTTTTCAATGCAATACAAACAAGGTGTGTCTATTCAAAATACTATATACCCAGGAAAAGGTCTTGTTAAAGACAAGATTTATACAACATTCCCATGGAGAAAGCTGAGAAAGGTGGAAATACCATGTGAATTAGGTCGAGATTTTTACACATACAGTTTTTATTATTTTCTCATATACCCACAATTGATTTCAGATTTACATATGGAGATCACAATTTTTAGAAAATACATGGACCTCTAAATAAATTCAGTGTTTCCTCATTACTGTCAGCATACCCACTTTGGGGTTTCAGGTCAAGTGTACAAATTTTCATCATTTCCAATCTACCCATATGGGTATTTTTTCAAAAAAACAAGTTAAATGTTTTTCATATGGGAGTTTTTAGACAAATGCTCAGTTTTCCTCTAGATATCAAGTACTCATATGGAGGATATTAAAATTTCATAATAACAAAAGAAAAGTCAGATTTTGCTTGACTACACAAAGTCTTTCCGTGAAAAAGACAATTTTGAATATTACGCTTTCGGCCACCCATGCAAGGGTTTTCAAAATGAATGTACATATTTTTTTTCCATATATACCCACATTTGGGGTTTGATTTTAACACAGAAATCGCGAATCCTTGCAAAAGGGATAACCCATATGTGGATTTTACATGAAATAACAAGCAACATGCATGGAAATCTTAATGGGTCGAAGCTCGTATCAGAGAGGAAGCAGTTTTCATTCAAATCTCATGATACCCATGAAGGGGTTTGTTCTAAAATGCGAAGTTGGTAAAAAATTCAACATGGGTCAAGCTCAAAATGCTCAGAAAGTTCTTCATAGGATTTTCATAACCATGGCTTTTTGAACCATCTAGAGTCAAGTTCAAGTTTGATGGCCGACTGAATATATCAGTAATAAAAAATAGAGATTCAAAGATTCAATAAATTGCTATTATGGGTCGGACCCAGAAGTCTCCATCACCAAAATTAGAACATGGCCATAAATCATAAATGAAAGTTTTCAAGCTTTGTGAGAAAATGAAGTATATGCTTTAAACACAACTTACCAGTTCAAGCCTGTAGAAGAACACACTAGCCGCAGCCAGAACATTCACAGAAGGCTCCAAGCTTGAAGGTTTTCACCATGGCGGCCAGAGGAAAACACAAAGAGCTCAACCTCAAGACTCGAGCTCTCTTAAAGTGAGTACATGGAGTATACAAATGCATTAGAGATTGTCTTAGCCATTGCCATAAGACCAAAAAATTCAGGAGTGAAGCCATAAAGGCTATAAACAACAAGCTTACCTTATATGTAGAGAAGAAGAGAGACCATCGAGTAATATTTCTCATGGAGTTCCAGAAAAAAGCTTGAGTTCAAGCTCATATAGGTCAACCAAGAAGAGAAAAGCACAAGAAATGAAAAAGAAAATAAAAAAAAGTATGAGCAGGCCGCGACCTTAGTGATCTTTATTGCTTTTAGAATGAAGTGAAAAAACTACAATAACATACAAATCAAGCTTACCCAGTCAAGATTCGACTGTCTGAAGGTAAAAGTGAAGACTCTTGAGCATGTGAGCTAAGGCCTGAGCTCAATCATGGTGGCAGCGTGCTCTCTCAGGCAGAGCAAGTTTTTTCCAAATGATGATTGCAAAAAATGAAATCATGTTTTAGGGTTTTACTTCCTTTTTTTCCTTGCCCTAATTCGAATTAGGTCAGATATTATAATTGCCTTCGAATATTCGCAATTGAAAATAGCATTTGATTATTGCAAATTAATTAGAATCTGAGGTTTAATATTTGAAGGGGTCAAACTCTAATATGCCTTAGTCAAGCTTTGAAGAATGATGAAGTTATTTTCCTAAGGTTTAGGATTATTTGTTAATGAAGAGGTTTGTGGGCTTAGAGAGATTTATGATTAATGATGCCTTGGTGAAGAGTAAATAAGTGGAGATATATTTAATTTTAATTGATTTTGTGAGAAATCAATAAGATTTGTAATATCATTGCACATTTGACACTTAGGGTTTTTGTTTGCAATTGATTTTAGATAAATCAACTAAGGATATTGATGTGAGAATAATATGCCTTGATATTTTGATGATTTTTTGAAGAAAAATCAAGCATTGTATTGGTAAATAAGCATGTAACTCTTTTTGCAAAATATTTTCCAATCTTTTAATTGCAAAAATAGATAAATTGTAAAATCTGCGGTGATGTAAAGCTGAGTCATAAAGAAATCCTTATAAATTGTTTTATGATTTCTTGCTATTTTTAGCAAATTGATATTGAATTTTTCCTCTTGGTTGGATTTGAGTTTCATCATGGAGAGATAAGGTGTTTTTTTGGCTTTTAAAGCAGATTCAACCTATTTTTAGAAGCTTTACAATTTGATCATAAAAGCAGTGTGCTTTTTTCTGCTTTTATGCAGTATTTTGAGACAGTTTGAAGCTTTTTTCCTTGATCTTCTTTGTGAGCTCAGATTAGGGTTTCTTGGAGATATATTTTGAAAATACTTAGTCTTTTCTCTCTTCTCAGTTCATATACAGTTTCTTGCTCATACACATCTTGGAGCTTGTAACCTTTTTGTACTCAGTTTCATATTATGGCATACTCCTTCAGTTGAATAAAGCAACACTCCTATTCCTCAATTTTGTTTCTTTTGCAGTTTTAGTTTGATGTTATATTGTGATTTCTATTTTGCAAAATCCTTATTATGTCCTAGAATTGTAATTTTGGTACAGAAAGTTCATAAAATATAGGTTGCATGTTGTATTTAAGTTTGAATCTTCATGCAAATTATTCATGTGTTTAGTGTTCAGGAGGAATTGTGAAATACTGTTGTTTTCTTAAAGCTATTTGTGGGAAAAAACTGGAGTCATCATTAACTTATTATCAAGTCCTGAAAATCATTTTAAGTCAATTTTCATTTCAATCATCTTTCTCTATCTCTTTCCTTTAGAAGAATCTTTACAATAGGATCAATCATTTGGAGAACCAGCTCACTCTGGAGATTCCTTCTTCGTTCAGATCACCCACATCTGAAGAAGGTTTTCATGTTTCAGTAGATTGTTGAATCTTGTATTTAGCAGGGTGCAAATATAATTGACAATAGTGGTCTTAGTAGAGAAGTGTCTACCCGCAGCACTGTTGTGGAATGCGTCAAGGATCCTCTTTGCTTTCTCTGAAGTAACACATCGTAGGAGAAGACCATTGAAATTTCTTTTGAAAAGGACCCCCTCCACTAGCGTATATCCA
>VDFB02156625.1:0-22096 GCA_007258455.2 Sequoia sempervirens | reverse complement strand
ATAATTCATATATATCCACCCTCTATGAGATATTTATGATATAATTTCTCTCTCTCTTCATATATATATATATTTATTATATATATTTAACATTTATCATAATATATTTAACAACGTATGAACTATATACATATATAGTGAACACATTATATTTATTTAATATATATCCATATATCAAACATTCGTCTTAAATCCACTCCTTACTAACTCCTTAATCCACTGATTTATTATTGTTCATTTACCCTAAATGATGAGTCTTTTTATAGTCATCTATTTAATACCGAAATTACTTACCTTCTGCCTTAGTCGGTATGTGGAGGCTCTTACCATCTCTTTCCTTTATTCAGTTTCCCTTCATCGATGCCCTTGTTGCAGGCCCTTAATGTTGGTCTCTCCTCAACGTGTATTGCTTGCTGGGTCGGGCTCCATTAACCCTTCTTCCTGTCTGATAATGGAATGATAAGGAAGACATTGGTCACCATTCAGAGGGCGTACAAACCGTGTGCTCCCTTTCCTTGCAGCGCCAATATTTCCGATTGACCGTGCTTTCTTCACTACTCAGACCGTCCTGAGAAGGGGATCTCGTCTCCATGCCTTACTACCTGTTTGTCTCCTAACAGCCAACTCTCCCCGTGTGACTATTCATCAAATACAAAGTTACCCTTTTTAGTTTTTTGAATGTTTCTGATATCCCCTAAGAGTCGTTGGTTAAGGCTTTTCTTATATGCGTTGAAGGATCACTTAAAGGAATCACGACTTTTCATTTACATATTCTTATTTTAATCAATGAAGGATAATATTTAAATCGTTAGTTTAATCTACTAGCTATGGTGTTATATTTGTTAATAATGTATTATTATTATTATTATTTTACATATTTATAATATTGACTTATAGGAAATATTTAATAATTGTCCAATATAATATTATTTTATATTTATATTTTATATGCTTTAATATATATTATATCATATTTTATATACTTTGATATTGCTACATATACTAATAATATCTTATAATATTCATAATTGTATTATCGTCTTGGACAATTATAATTATGCAATATCAAATAATTAAATGCTTTCTAAATATTTTAATTTCGGGAACATGGCAGTCTAATTTCATCCTAATTTGTTTGTCTCGCTAACTTTCAAACATGAATTACAATTACGCTACACCATGTGTTTGTAATCATTGTTGCAAACATGCAAAAGGTTATATGCAAATCATACATGTAGACACACTCATGCTAGAACAATCACATTGGACAAAGAGAAGATATTTTCAGACATGTAGCCATCAATGGCATAATGCATAGGTACACATATAATCACTCATATTGAATAATGAACATGCATGGAGCAAATTATCATAACATGAAACAGTCACAAGGTATGCACCGTCGTGAAGTCACAATCACAACAGTAATGAAGTCAACAATGTGCCAAAGCATTTGAAAAGAACATAAGTCGTTAATGAGTGATAATTAAGGCATTATGAGGGTAATCGCGCAAAGATTTTTTGACAAACATGCACTAATCATATATAAAGCTTTCTATGAAATAAACACGTTGGAAGGCACATCAAACAGATAGCAAACACATAATTGCTTGCAAGATACGACATACATACACTTAGGGAAATACAAGTAGGCATCTAATACACTCCAAGGTATGTGAACACGCCATAGAGTATATACATGTTTAATCAAAAATTATACCAAGGAGTAGATCATGCATCACAGAAGTATACACGCGTAGTAATCATGCTAAAGTACATTAGGCATAAAGCAAGCATGTAAGACATGAAGCACACTCATTCAGATATGAATCATACATTTGAACACACGAAAGTAGTAAAGCATGGAGTACAAGCATGAATAAATACATGGAGCATACATCAACATGGAACATAGACTCGGATACATAAAGCATGAAGTATTCACATATTGAATACATAAAGCATAGGTATGCTTGTCAATCACAAGTAGACATGCTGAAAAGACACCAATCATGAAAGACACTTCAGGAAGTTATCCACAAAGTAGTCATGTTAGTCATATACAAGATACAAGCATGGAGCATCATGAATACATGTATAGAACATAATCACAGATTACCATGAAGCATACAAATACACGAAATACACTTATACATACATGGAGTAAGATACTCAATGTGAGACAAATACACCTAGAAGCAATGAGTAATAAATTACACACAAGGCGTATAAATCATGTAATTATATGTAGAGCACATAAACCCAGTCAAGGTATGTATGCAAAAGTACTTATGAAGTAGGAAGCAATATAAATACACCCAACAGATACAAAGCATGAATTAAGCAAACAAAATATGGAAGTCATATATTAGAGTGCATCAGTCAAGAAGTGGGCAAGTAGGATGCTAAGAAGGTCCATATATACCATGAAACAAACACCATAAGATAGGTAAAGCATAAAGTTAATATACATGAAGCATGTATCTAGATACACAAGGAGTAGATGCATTTAATGAAGACATGTAAAACATGAATACGTGCGAGACAAACAAACAAGCTGAAAGGTATCCACCTGATTACACTTGAATACACATAAGTCGCAATATATATATACGTCACAGAGTATATCGAGTCATAGAGTATACACTCGAATACATGGTCATGAAGTATACTCTTGAATACAAGTCACTGAGTGTACAAATACAAAGTCATAGAGCACACATTTGAACAAATACATCTCAAATTCAAATACAAGTTATAGAGTATACAAGTACATCTCAAATTCAAATACAAGTCATAGAGTATGCACTCAAATATCAATACAAGGTTGCCCAAATGCAATCATAAGTCATAGAGTATTCACTCAAATACAAGTACAATCATAGAGTATACACTCAAATATAATCACAAGTCGCAGAATAAATACAAGTCATAGAGTATGCACTCAAATATCAATACAAGGTTGCCCAAATGCAATCATAAGTCATAGAATATTCAGTCAAATACAAGTACAATCATAGAGTATACACTCAAATATAAATTCAATCACGAATCATAAAGTATACACTCAATTTATACACAATTAGAGAGTATACACTTAAATATAGATACAATCACAAGTTATAGAGTATTCTCTTGAATACATAAATCACAAAGTATACCCTTGAATGAAAGTATTTTGTTGAATACAAGTATATACAGGAAGCATGTGAAATACATAATATGTAAGTCATGAAGTGCACTCGTGAACAAAATATGAATACATAAGTTGCATTAATATGTACAAGTATACTATTGGACAATTGGAAAGGGGATCCGGTGCATCCCATACTACACCGTGGACCCATCCACCATCCCAAGGTCACCAAGTATACACATGAGTATGGAGCATACACGCGAATACACATAATACAAAAGTATTCTCATGAACATATGTTACAAGCATACATATAAGTCACAAAGTAAACCTTTGAATACACGTACACTTTCAAAAGTAATTATATAAGACAAATTTCACCAAGTTTAGGACTCTAACATAGTGGGGGTTGGATGATAAGGATAAGTCCGCCCGAAGCAATCTTGCCTAAGCCCAGGAGTGGATATACCATCCCTCCTGGCTCCTGATGGCATGATACTCAGTCATCCTATCCGAGGAGTGGTGTACTTAGGGGATACACTTGTATCTGCTTTCCTTACCCATTCTCATCACTTCCCAACTAAGTTGGAGATCCCTCAAATCAAACATGTGATAGTTTAGAGGAGAGGAATCCATAGGAGGCCCGTAGATACTCACACTAAGCCTAAGAGCGGATATCACCCCCTTGGCTCCCGATGGCATGATACTCAGTCATCCGATCCGGGGAGTGGTGTACCTAGTGGAGAACTAGTATCTGCTCAACCTAAGATTTCCTTCCCTTCACTCTCTACATGCTTGTTTGTTAATTAAAATAGTTGCGAATGCTGACCATAACAGGTTATGTGATTTTATCAAGTTATTTAATAATTTATTTTAACACATGTCGTATTTACCACAATTCCTACATGATTAATTCCATTTCAATATAGATGTATTGGATTAACTCGTTTCTGTGTATAATGTCTCAATCTGTTGACTAGATTACCAGTGTGTAAACACATCATTTATTCTTTCTTGCTAGTTTTCATTTATTGACGTTGTGATTCAATTTTATACAAATGTAAGCAGATTCCTACTGATCAGAAGCAATATTCAAATAAATTCAAAACTCAAAAATAAAGTCGCTTACCTCAGTTCGCCCGTAATGAGAAGTCTCTTGTTTTCCAGATGATACAAAACTTCGGTGAGAATATAAAATACACTTCGTGTGAGAGAAATTATGATAGAATATATCTCAATAATATAGTTAGGTATCCAATTCAAAATAAACATATCAGCAATTCTATAAGATACTAAGAATAAATAGTAGCACGTATAGAAATGAGCGACATCAACTAGAATAAATATCATTATATATAAATTCTTATTCTACCACACACAATTCTTATGATGGAATAGATCATCTTGATCTCATTAGTTGCCCCATTCAAAATAACATATCTATTCATACGTATATATATATCTTGATACTTATTTTACACTTACATATGGTAGCTATGATAAAAATAACGAATATCAACAAGAAGTGATTACATTTAGCGGTTACCAGTCATACCTGATTTGCATAAATTGGGATGTGTTTCTATATGTTCATAGAGTATACCTTTGCCTTTGGTAAGTCTGCAAACGCTATTTTCACAGGGTGGCAGGAAAGTTGCTCTGATACCACTTGTAATGTCCCCTTATTAGAGACATAAAATGCACACACAAAGTTCTTGCTCCCCTTACGGTTGATTCATCATTGCCTTCATATATATATATAACTCCCCGTATGCACCCATGGTAGACCAAGGGAGAGATGCTCTATTCGAAACACGGTCTCCTAAAGCCTTGCTTGAATCAAATCCTTCGATAGCATCACACCTAAGTGAAATGAACCCTTTTCCAATGGAAGCATTTGAACCCGATTCTTGTATTCAAAGTATTTCTCAAAGACACATTAGAAACATTAGAGATCAAGAAGTTCCAATGTTGATATCTAATAAGATCAAGGATGACATAAACATTTATTTCTTGTCAAAGGGGTATTTATTCCTTACGTATTGCTTTTGTGAATGATCCTTCTATATAATTTCATAAGTACACTAGGTAGCTATCAAACGTCTATCAAGATCAAAGAGAAAACCATTTATCATACTAGAGACATTATCACCTATAAGACCCAATAATGGGTGCAACATTATCATTGGATAATTGTGAGTAGTCTATATATATAATTCATATATATCCACCCTCTATGAGATATTTATGATATACTCTCTCTCTCTCTCTCTCTCTCTATATATATATATATTTATTTAACATTTACCATAATATATTTAACAATGTATGAACTATATATATATAGTGAACACATTATATTTATTTTATATATATCCATATATCAAACATTCGTCTTAAATCCACTCTTTACTAACTCCTTAATCCATTGATTTATTATTGTTCATTCACCCTAAATGATGAGTCTTTTTATAGTCATCTATTTAATACCGAAATTACTTACCTTCTGCCTTAGTCAGTATGTGGATGCTCTTACCATCTCTTTCCTTTATTCAGTTTCCCTTCATCGATGCCCCTGTTGCAGGCCCTTAATGTTGGTCTCTCCTCAATGTGTATTGCTTGCTTGGTCGGGCTCCATTAACCCTTCTTCCTGTCTGATAATGGAATGATAAGGAAGACATTGGTCACCATTTAGAGGGCGTACAAACCGTGTGCTCCCTTTCCTTGTAGCGCCAATATTTCCGACTGACCGTGCTTTCTTCACTACTCAGATCGTCCTGAGAAGGGGATCTCGTCTCCATGCCTTACTACCTGTTTGTCTCCTATCAACCAACTCTTCCCGTGCGACTATTCACCAAATACAAAGTTACCCTTTTTAGTTTTTTGAATGTTTCCGATACCCCCTCAGAGTCATTGGTTAAGGCTTTTCTTATATGCGTTGAAGGATCACTTAAAGGAATCACGACTTTTCATTTACATATTCTTATTTTAATCAATGAAGGATAATATTTAAATCGTTAGTTTAATCTACTAGCTATGATGTTATATTTGGTAATAATGTATTATTATTATTATTTTACATATTTATAATATTGACTTATAGGAAATATTTAATAATTGTCCAATATAATATTATTTTATATTTATATTTTATATGCTTTAATATTTATTATATCATATTTTATATACTTTGATATTGCTACATATACTAATAATATCTTATGATAATATTATATCATAATATTCATAATTGTATTAACGTCTTGGACAATTATAATTATGCAATATCAAATGATTAAATGCTTTCTAAATATCATAATTTCGGGAACATGGCATGATCTCAGAATAGATATGCATGAGATAAGATAGCGAGCTAACTTGAGAAGGTAACGCCAAGTTTAACTCCTGTGTAAAATGTTTATCTTGAGAGGTGGGAACTGAAGTCTACTGATCGCGATCTCGAGCAACCAATCCCTCAACGAGATTGTTAACTGCATCAGTATCTGGAGCTCTGATACTTTGTCGAAGAATGCTATGCCTGTGCAGCATGTCCTCACTAGCTGTGATCTGGGACTGAAGTTCACCTCTACTCCTTGTTGCTTCATCGAATAACGCTGACATGACTGTAAGCTGAGAAATCTTACAACCAATGGTCTCCCCATTGAAAATGGTATGAATGAGTGCTTGGAGCTCTGACTGAACATCAGTAAGCTCAACGTAAGCACCACCCTCGATTTGATATCGACACGGTAAGCGAGATACTAAGGTTCTCACAAACCGGAGTGCACTAGTAACGTGCTTTCTACTCTCAGCCAACTCTGACGTCATAGTCTCTTCTATCTTTTTCCTTGAAAACCAATTGTGTTTTCCAAGAGTAGATAGCTTCCTTATCCTCTGCATCTATGACTGATTCATATGCCATACTCAGGTGAGCAATCATAATCTCATCCTGGGGTCTTTTAATTGCCATGTCTTGCTCCTCATCCTGGAGACGAATACGAAGCTCTCATGCATTGTACCACAACTGATATAACTCTGTGAGCATAGCGCGGCCTCTAGCAACGAACTCCTCCTCCCACTCATCCAAACGCTTGCCATATGCAACTAAATGATTAAGTTGACCTTGTTCTGTTGGAGGCTCAAGCATCGGCGGGAGTGTGGCGATGACCTCTGTCCTGTGTACAAGGCTAGAAATGTATTGACGAAGCTGTCTGATTTCAGCCTTGAGGGCTGCCTTATCTTCTCCGTCCTTCAGCATTCTATCCCTAGCACTGTCTGTAGCAACCTGTAGGAGATCAACCTGAGTCTGGCGTGTGCTACGACCAAGGTTGACTGTGATAACCTCAAAGTCCTGAGATTCCAACTCACCCAAGTTCTTCCCCTGTGGAGGTATAGTGGTCTCGACGACAATCTCCATATTGGTATTTCTCTCTATATGGACCATGTTCTTGATCCTCTTGTCTGGTGCATCCTGATACAGTTGATCAAAATCTGAGTGATTAAGGACATAGGATGGCTGCCTCCTCTTCCTGCCCAGCTGCGCCTCAATCCAAGATTGGTCTCGACTAATGCTACTGGAAGGGTCTGTACTAGCAACAGGAGGTTGTGACGAGAGTGAATATGTAGAAAAACTACTGTGAGAAGGAGAGTCTAAATCCAATTCAATGTGAATTGGGACTGGTGACTGCTCTGGAATTGGTATAGGAACTTGAGGCTGAACCTTAGGCATTAGCGGACTCTGAACTGGCCTCTGAACTGGCTCTATGATAGGTTGTCTGTCAGGCTCCGTGTGTGTATTAATAGCAAGTGCTTTGCCCTTTGAATTGTTCGGCGCTTGACCTTTCTTAGGAGGGTTACTCCTTTTCTTCTGTTTAGGTTTTGACGAGGAAGGTAGTGAAGGATTCACCACTGGCGGCTCTGCTCTAGGCACATGTCATGTCCCCTTCTCAGTGACATCTCTCGGAGTACAGGATTGGCCTATCACACGACCCTCGTAGGCCGATAGACTGGATAGAGGGTCACTTCGGAGCTTGGCTCAGCTTCAGTTAGCAGAGTTTGATCAGTAGTCTTTCGTTCGGGCTCGATCGGAGACTTTTTGCAGAATTGCTGCTTTAGCACCGGGCGGTCATTGGGACCCCGCTATTTTAGCAAGATGAGATTACAAATTGCTCGTAATCACTTCCGTTGTTCGTCACTGCATCTTTAACGCCGGGCTCTGATGAGTAACGGAGAAATATTAATATTTAATTGTATTAATTAAATATTAATTATTTAATATAATATAAAGATATAATATTAAATTATAACTTAAGTGATTCTTCTTGAGGGGTGCGCCATCATCAGAAGGGGTCATTTTGGCATTTAAATTTATATTAAAATATTTGGCTGAGACTATGGAGAAATTAAAAGATTAAAAGTCAAATATTAATTAAAAACCCTATTTTTAAGGAAATCGCACTTTTCAGCCTTATAGTGCATTTGCCTTGGGAATTGTGCCATTATGAGATTATTGATTTTGAGAAACTGATCAAATTGATCTGAGCAAGAGACTTTAGGGTTTCAAGTTCGAATTCCTTGGGGAACGAGCCATCTCCACTGGAAGCAATTCAGAGGGTGTGAAATACCACTTGATTTATTGCAGCAGAGGTTTCTTCATTCAGGAGGAATCACAGAGCTTCAGAGAATATTCAATCTTCAGAGTTTATTCAGTGTTTGCATTCAGAGAGTATCTATTCATCTAGGCGCACCAATACAGAGACTTGGACATTGATTTTGAGGAGGCCGTACAATCTTTAATGCTGTTACTGACAGGCCGTACTAATCTGTCAGGCCGTACCTGCTCAAAAGACGTGTTTCTTCATCCTTTGAGAAACGCCTTCTAGATTTGTTTCAAACCTTCATCACTGGAGGCGCCTGCATATTGGGAGTCATCTGCAATCACCATTCAGAGGGAGAAGAGCATTTATTAACTCAGCCGTACCAAATCTGTACCTTCAGCTGTTGCTGGTTTACCAGGTTTTTACATTAAAAATTATTATTTTTTTCATTGCATGTTAGTAGATCATTTATGTAACTGTCCCAGAAGAACAAATAATAGATTGGCATTTGTACTGGCATCAAAATCTCCTGTTATCAGAGTAGAAGTATTTTATTTAAATTTATTATTATTTTTCAAGCAAAATCGTACCATTCATTTATTGCTCCAAAAACTCAAAAATTGCAAAAAAACCAAAAACGTCAGAAAAGATTCAGAAAACTGTCAGATTCGGAGAATAGGGGAAACTAGGGTTTCTACACAAATCATCTTTTAATCTTCTCATAAACTTCTTTTAAATCTGCTCTTTTAAGTCTAATTTTAATTGTTTCAGATCTGCTCAAAATAGGAATGATATTCAATGATTTTTGCTTTCAAATGCACTCCACAAACTCTCTTAAATACCTTCATCATACCCCTTCAAATACCTCTTCACCGAAGAGATGTGACTCTCCCAAAGAGGTCGGTCAAACTTTAAATAAAAATATTTTATTTTAAATATTAAATCCCTGAAGTGGGGCACCTCTATGAGGGGGGTCGGCCTCATCAAATAGTTTAATTGCAATTTATTTTAATTTCTCCAAAGTAGGCGCCAATCTAAGGTGGTTGGCCAGTATTGAGATTCAAGATAAATAATAAATATTTTTTATATCTTTCTCATGGGTCGGCCAAAAATTAAGGGAGATCAATTTCACCAATATGGACTGAATGGGGTCAGCCAGCCCATTAAGACCACAAAATTAACATTAAAACATAATAAATATTTTCCTTTGACAGCAGTATAATGATAGCATATGATAGCAGTGATTTGTACTTCTTCCCTTTGACATCAATGACAACAATATTTCCAACAATTTCCAATTGCATTATTTTCGAAAAAAAAAAAATCTCTGGTGATAATTACATGAACTTTATCAGAATCATTGCCAAGAGCCAACTATTAGGATTGACTATTTTTAGCCCAAGCTATTCATAGCTTGGATTGTTTTTAGCCATCATCATTTTTTAGAAGATAAACATATTCTTAGAAGTCTATTTTTATTGGCTATTTACATATCGGTTATTTTTTATGATTGTATAGAAGGTTTATTATTAGCTGGTACTTATCCTTATTAGGAATATGTCTAAACTTTTCCTAAGTTAGGCTTTAGCATTTGTGGTCAGGATTTTGTAATAAACTTGCTTTGCATGCAAACAAAATATTATTAGCAAAGAAGTTGTAGTTAGTTTTTTGCTTCATTTCCATGGAAAGCATTGTAAAAATTTATAAATAAGCACCATTTGCACTTAGTTTTTATCATTCAATAGGAACCATTCAATAGAATATGGTATGCCTATTTTTCTATTTAAATTGCTGTTGAAATTTTCTTTGTGTTATCGTATTTTTATGAGTTGAATATCACTTAATAGTTATTGGAAGCTTTGTATCATGGTAGTTGTTAAGTAGGTAGTTGCAGCTTTCAATTTAATTACTTTGTTTAGTTCATAAAATGTAACGTATGTGTAGATGAAGTAAATTGGAGTTTTTTTACCATTAACTGTAGGCTTTGCATTGTGGGTCATAATGAAGTGGGTTTTGTGGTTTTGTATGTCATTCCCCTTTTATTTACCAAGTCTTTTGTACTGTTTAAACCAATCTTAGTGTTATGTGTACTTGCACCACTCAATTTTTGCCTTTAGTTAACAACGTAAGAATGCTAATTGTTGCAAGGTTTGCTTTTAGTCACAAAAGCATAAAATATTTCACCTTGAATAGAAGTGCATGTCAGCATTTTTTCTTAACCTAAGGACCAAAAAGATAGGTTTTAATTCTAAGTTTGTATTGCATGTTAGGAGAAATGTGATGAACCACTCTGCTGTGATCCACTCTGCTACCACTGTAGTGATATACCAACACTCTGCTGATTTGTTTTCACTATGTCTGTAGGTCTGATTTTCTGTTTCCCGTGATGTGTTTTTGTTTTCAGTTTGTAGTTTGCTTGCAAATGATGTTAAAATGGTAACAACAAGCATAAACATACAGTGTGAATTCAAAATAAACTAAACTCAATGATACCCAAGCAATGACTCAATTTCATAGTTAAGAGACTTTCTTCATTGCATAAGAGGGAGTACATAAGTGGACGGCTTACATTCATTTCAAAGAGATACTCGAACAAGATTTAAAATGATAGTCAAGATGCATCCTTCCTGATATAGGAGCTTACATGTAGTAGAAGACTTGCACCAAATTCGAAAGACAATACATCTTATAAGTTAATTTAACTTACAGCCCAACATCACTGTGAATAGTGACGTGCTACAGTACCCGCGCCCAATAGATTGCTCATACAAAATAAATGACAAACTTTCCCTACCAATTTCTTGATGGAAAAGCTTCTAATGATGAGGGCGCCCACTTTAGAAGAGAAAGCAGCTGCAAATTGAAGGCGTTTTACTTGCTTTGGCTGTCACAAACCCTCATGTAATGGCGGCTGGCTGTAGGTGATTAAATCAGCTCTCAAAAACTTCATAAAATGTAAACAACTCCCTTTGGATGGCAAATGGAGACTCTAGCAGCAAATATCCTTCCGAAAGATGCCTCCAACAACTTGTTATCAGCAATTCCAAGCTCCAAAATGCAGCAACAGAAAATAACCAGCACTTTAGGGTGGTCTTTCACACCTTCAAGATGCCAAATTCCTAACTACAAGCCCAATCCAGGCTTACCCACTGCAGAAATCGGGAAACCCTAGTTTCCTTCTCTCCCAAACTCCACACTTCAAGTTTCATTCAACAAAATAATCTCAAGCATGAAGAAGTTCGAACTTTCTCTCCTTTTCTTATAATTTGTCATTGAAAACACTATTCACTTTAAAAAACACTATTCATTAAAGTTATAACTTTTTCACTTAAGTGATGAATAGTAACTGAAAAATAGAATTTAACCCTTTGAATTAATAGGCACATGGTCCCCAAAGCCTTAGAAGGTGAAACAGTGATGAAAAACAATATTTTAATCTCCCATAGCACGCCAAACGTGCAATTCCACCACGTCACCACACTCCGAATACCAATACTGCCTTTAACCGACCAAGTGCCCGTTCAAGTGACCCTCTATCCAGAACCACTAGCCTACGAGGATCGACATAATAGGCTAATCCAATGACTCTGATGCTCACGAAATAATGGGGACATTACAAGAAAGACCTTTGATTTTGTTTCCTATGCATGAGCCACCCCCAAATACACAACCATACAAACTATAAATAGCAAGTACATATTGTTTAGAATCGTAGATCATAGTTCACATACTTATACTTGGAAAACCAAAAGGTTTTTGACTAAGCAAAACTCGGCTACATAAAAAAAACTAATTTCTTGAAATAAAACTGTATCAAATAAGTTTGGTGGGGATAGTGACCCTAGTAGGTTCAAGGTGCATGCCATTTTCATAATTTAAAAAATAAAAGAAAAAACCCATGTTTTCTCATTGTGAAAATTTGGATTTTTCCATGTTTTTTACACATCCAAACTCTATTTTTTATAGAGGCCAAGTATATCCCACAAACTCACCAAATACTCACCAGAAACTCATGCATAAAGTTGCCAAAACTTGCCTCTGCAATTTACTCAGTTTTTCTTGCAAAATTTTGGGACAAAAATAACTCACGAGTACTCAGCAAATAGTTAAACTATGCTTTAAATTAGGGTTATCAGTTAGATTTTGTTACAGGGATCTTCCCATTCTAATTTGAAGAATCGTTCTACCATACAAGATGTTTTGTTTTGTGTTGCACTGAAGGATGTCAATTAAACAATAATAAAACTTACAAAATCCTTTTCTTTCTGTAAAATCCCTCTCAGATTGCACGATATTTTTCGATTATTATAGTTTGACACATGGAGTCATTTTGTCAAACTAATACCAAGCTCATTGTACTCAGCTACTTTCAGGTTTATGATTTTGCATAATGAATATGGTACTCAGCAAATAACAGTACATTCATTACAAAACTCTAAATGTAAACACCTTCATCTTATTGAAACATTGATAACTCAACAGTACATTTCTGAGCAAGAACAAAATGCAGCAATAGATGTATCTAATATATTTGCAGAGCTACAATACACAGTCCGAGATTTATAAATACCAATGATAGTTTCCAGGCAGATAACAACACCGTTTGCTGACCATGCCTTGCTATTGGATTGTCACGCTGGAAGAAAGATAGGCGATATGTGGAGCAGCCTACAATGCCTCGTATCACACACAATATGCAGTCTCTACGCCCAGGACAGTCAGCAACCTTCCCACACAGGTTCACAGCTTGGTCAGACCCACGTCCAAGCAATGACAGTTGCCCAGCAAAACTGTGTTGTACCCAAAACCAAAATTTTTGCTTCACTAAGGCATTTTGCTTAATTGAGTTTTAATCTTGTTAAAGTGATGTCAGAAGGTCATTTTTGGGCTTTTTAAATATGGAGTTGGTGTTAGTTTCATGTCAGTCTGTTACAGAAGAAATTCAAGAAAAATGAAAATCTAAAGGAAAATCATCAAAATTTTCTATCTCTGGAGAGGGGAGCACATTTTCAAAAGGGCGCCCTATCTTTTAGGGGCTCAGATCATGTTTTTAGGGTTTGTCACCTCCAGCAGGCATTTGTCCGGCATCACGTCAGCTTCGCAACGAGCTATTAAGCTTATCAAACGGACCTGTTTCGTGCAAGTTATGGAAGATATAGCGCAAAACGAGAGGAAAACGAGAATTGGCTAACACTGGAGAAAAGAGCAGCTTTTGAGAAAGGCGCCCATCTTTTTGAGGTGTTAAATAAAGGTTTTTGACTAAATGCCACCTAAGATGTTTATCTCACATTTGTTCAAGCTTCGCGACGCATCCGTCAATGGGTGAATCTGAGTTGCAGAGGTGCCTGAACCAGAGGTCAAACATAGGGTCAAATCTTAGTCAAAATATCAAGGAATGAGAAAAAGAGCACTTTTTCAGAAAGGCACCTGAGCTTTTCAAGCCTTTAATGTCTTCTTTTTGATGATCTCAGATATTCAATTTGTCTGTGTTACGTTCAGCTTTCCGTTGCATGTCTCCGTCAGATCAGAAGACGTTTCAACAACTTGCAGTCAGAATTTTTATGCTATTTTGGTCAGTTCCAGAAATGGCCAAGTCTGGGGAGAAAAGAGCAACTTTTCAAAAAGGCACCCTTGATTTTCACCCCTCAGATGATGTTTTTTGGAGAAATGTGCCTTTGCAGCTCTCATGCAGAATGAGGTCAGCTCCGCAGTGAACCTGTCATCCAGTCCTGAAAATTGGTCAATCAGAATTTATGAAGGATTTGTTTTTCCCTTCGTACGAGGTGAAGATGAGAAAATTTGACTAAGTCTGAGAAGAAGAGCAGTTCTTGAAAAAGGCGCTTGGATTTTTGAGCCTTCAAATCTTAGTTTTATGATGTTCGGTCTCAAGGTATCTTTTGATAAGTTTTTGTCTATACTGCTGATGCACTGTCGGCCGGTCGATAGGTGGGATTGATGGAAGCCCGGTATCGAGATGAGCAGTCTGCGAAGAGGTTTAAATCAAAATTTTCATCAAATTTGGCGCAAGTGCATCCTAAAGGGTCAAAGTTGAGGTTTTCGAGAAGTTATTTGGTCGCCCTAGCGAGTTAAGACTTCAATGAATTAGGCCGAAACGATTTAGGTTGTCATCTCAATTCATATATTATTATTGGCATGTTAGTGATCTTCGGTTAGCATGTCGGGGATTAACTTCAGTTTGCGTAATCAGGTTGACAACTTTGCATCATTGAGTTAACTTGTTTTGTTCACTTAAGCCAAAGTTTATGTAGTCAGGTTCTGCATGCATGCGCCGGTAGTTGAAATTAATGAAGACTTTGTGAAGTTGGCGCTTCACTTTTTGTCAACTGGAGTTTTGAAAAGGGACGCCATATTTAAAGCATGAATTTTGAAGATGGCGAATTCACTTTTGATTGTCAACTGAAGTTTTCAAAAAGGTTGCCTTATTTAGAATTTTTAAAGATTTAAAGCATGAGTTTGAAGTATGGCGAATTCACTTCTTATTGCCAACTGAAGTTTTGAAAAGGGACGCTTTAGTTCTGAGTTGTGAATTTAAAGCATGTGAAGTATGGCGAATTCAATAAGGATTGTCAACTGAAGTCAAATTCGCATGATGCTTTAAATGGTGTTGTCAACTGAAGACTAAAAAGGGACGCCTAAGCATGATGCCTTATTTAGCTAATTTTAGTTTCAGTTAACTAAAATTGGGGTCCAATCATAAGCCAAGCGCATTTTTCAAGGTTTCATGCATTTCTACGAATTTTAGTGATGAAACTCTATTTATTCAAGCATTGGTGTCCATTATTTCTTCATCACAGGCTTAGAAATATACATTCTTCTTGAGCGAGCAGCAATTTAAAGGTGCTACAGGTGTCAGAATTCAGCATTCTTCATAGCAACGGATTCAGATTGTTCAAAGGAAGAAGATTCAAGACTTTGTTTTCACTTTGCATGTAGGTTTCATCAAATTCCAAAAAGACATTGGCGAATTCTACAGAAGCAGAGCAAACAAAATTTTCTATCTTCTGTCTTATTTCTTCTATTTCTCATCTTGGAGTGCTTTCTTCGCGTGTCAAAGAAATTCAACATCTTTTCGAGTTTGCGTCATGCAGGTTGCATGCCGGTATTTGCAGCAAAGAGCCGCTATATTTAAGATTTTTACGAGAAAATTGCCACACGTGAGTCTTCGATGCGAGCTGCATTGCTTTTTCAGGGCTTTTCTGTACTTTACGTAATGGCCTAAAACACATTTTTTCGAGAATCAAGCTATCTGAGTTGTCTTAGAAATTGATTTTGCACAAAACCCACATTTCAGAAAAATTCCGAAATTTTTTCCCGCCATAGGCTATTTTTAGCCTTTCCAGAGATTTTCAGTTTTTCTAGAAAGTTGTTCAAGTATATTCGACTTTACAGTCAAAAGTCTTCATTTTCAAAATGCAATTCAATCTCATTGATTATAGGACCAAATCGGCTCTTATGCATAATTTTGTCAAAACTTCAGATACAGACCTGAATCATGTTTATCCAGTGGTTAATATGAGCAGTCTGGAGGGTGTTAGCAGCAATTCGTTGAGGAATCTTGAGCGTTTCGGATTGCTGGCAGCGGCATCCATTCCTGTTACCACTTTTGATCTCGAGTTCGTTCTTGCTTGTATCAAGCATTATGACTCATCTTCACGACAAATCAGATCAGCTGATGGGAGGGTTGTTTGCAGTCTCAAACTGAAGGATATAGAGAAATGTTTATTCCTCCACCGTTCGAGATAATTTCGCGGCCACGGTTATTGTTGAAGTAACAACTAGCACCTCACAGATGATAGAGTTGAATGCGGGGCGGCCTTCAGCTATACACACTTCACCCAATGAGTGCTCTTCAAATTAGGAGGAAGCTCCCTGCGGTGCTTGACAAAAGTAACGCAAATGGAAATAAACTAAACTATATCACGTCAGCCTTTTTGTTTTAGGCTGTGGGGGTACAAGGCTCACCGAAAACTATACGTTCGGTGAGTATTTTCTGGTTTTACGTGATATTACTAACTACAACTAAACTTAATTACTTAAATTCTATCCGGTCTCTCAAGAAAACAAAGCATGGGAAAGCGGGCAAAGGTTTGACTATCGGAGCGATAAATAGTATAGATTCTCAACTTGAAGGCAAGGTGGCACATCTATCGGCTCAATCTAAACAGAACAACTGGTAGCAACAGCATCACCGCGATGGCGGATCTGGATTCTCTACTTGAAGGCAAGGTGGCACGACTATCAACTCAATCCGAATAAGTTTATTATTCACAACAACACACGATAAACAAGTGCAGATTCTCTACTTGAAGGCAAGGTAGGCACAACTATCATCTCAATCTGAACAAGTTTATTAAACACAAAACAGATTTATCTAAACTATGGAAAGAATTCACCATTACAATTGCATGAAACCCTATGTGGCATAACACTTAATCGTAATAGTAAAGACACATGAACAAATACCAAAGAGCAATATTGAGGGCAAGGTAGGCGCAGCATATATTTCTCTGCCTAGATGCAAAGTTCTTGAGAGCAGTACAATAATAGCGATACCGAGGCAAAGGTAGGCAGAGCATGTATGCTATCCGCGCCAAAAGTTATTTACAAATGAGCAAGCTCTTATTTATATACATCAGGGTGTATAAAATCACCTTGAGTCAACTACTGTCTTACAATGCATGCAAGATTTATTACTAAACCCTAATAAAGTAAACTATACAGTTAATTGGAAAACTACCATCAGTTAACCGATACATTTAACCTAAATGGACAATGTGCAAGCATGCACGTCCTTATTTAAAGCAAAGTTAGCGGACACTACCTTGAGTTAAGCTGTCTCTCTAACCTAACTCTGTGACAATAATTCCAAGGGCCGAGATAAGCGTGGCCAGAAATCAGCAGAGTGAACTCCAAGGCGAAAGTGAGGGATTAGCGCTGCTCATGAAACCCTCGAAATTAAGCTGCGGGGTTCCGGCGAATCACTCCACTGTAAAAATCTCGATCCCTAACGCCGACCAGAACTGCGTCCAATCTCGTCGCCGGGCATGATGCTATCAAAACAACAGTCTGTTTCTTCAGTTCTTTGTCACCTTCTTTGACAGTATGCACGCCATCTTTACAATCTTCAGTCACCTTTCTGAGACTAGCTGAAATAACTGAAATATTCTCTAACTTAGGTGCCATAGGCTCTCCTTCAAGGCTATCACGAATCAGCTTCTCGAACTCAGCCTGTACTTTGTTCAACTCAACATACGTGCCATCTTCAAGAAGATAATGGCACGGAATCTGAACAACAAAACCACTGACAAGCGCAAGCACTCCAACTACATCATCTTTCAGTGAAAATAACTTGGTAGAGATCTTCTCACATATCTCCATTTTGAGAAGGTGCTGCTCTCCTAAGTAAAACAGCCTATATGCCAGTCTTCATCAATCTCCAAGGCATCGTATGCAACAGACAACTGAGACACAAGAACATGATCCTTGGCTAAACTCTCTGCAACTGAAATCTCGAGCAACTGAATACCTTGACGAAGTTTATGTGCATCACTCCTCAACTGATACAAATCTGCAAGAAGACGTTGACCTGTAGCAACTAAACTTTCAATCCAGTTGTCCAAAAGTCTGCCATGACTGACCAACTGATCTAGCTTTCGTTGTTCTACAGGTGTATTCTGAGGAAGAACAGGCGCTCTACTTGAATTTCCATGAACAAGATCAGAAATATATTGACGAAGTTGACTGTTTTCAGCTTTAAGCAAAGCCTTATCCTCTCCATCCTTCGTGATGCGTTCTTCAAGATTATTGGTAACAATTTTGAGAAGAGTCACATCCGTCTCTCGAGTGGTCCTGCCAAGATTAGCCTTAGTGAAAGTAAAGTCACCAACTTCGACTTCATCTAAGCTCTTACCCTCTGGAGGAACAGCAACTTCTATAACAATCTTTGATTCTGGAGTCTTCTCAATATGCACCTGTTTCTTGATCTTCTTGTTTGACCTTCTCTGATAAGGTTCACCGAACTCAGATAAATCAAGGTTATACGAAGGTTTTCGCCTCTGTCTCCCCAAAGACCTCTCAAGCCAACAAGACTAGACAATATTTTCAATTCGAGGAGAGACTGTCCCTGATGTATCAACCTGTGGTGGTTCAGTTGTCTCCGATCCTACTTGAATTGGTGTCTCAGGCTCAGAATCTATGTCAATAGGTTGCACATGAGGCGAACTAGGAGGTTCAACGTGAGGTTCAGCCTGAATGACTGTCTCTACAGGAATCTCAGGTACATTCTCAACTTGCTTCTGCTTCCTCTTACCAGTAGGTCTCTTCCCCGTGTTTCCACTGGGTTTAACTCCTTCAGGAGGTATCACAATAGCCTTGACCCGAGGTCTTGACCTAGAAGTAGAAGGCAATGAAGAAAAATCCTTTGGCGGCTCTATCACAGGAACTGACTTTCGCTTCCGTTTACTTTCCAAGAACAGCTTGCTAGTCTTGATAACTGATCTAGAAACCTCCTCAATAGAAGTATTTTCCTTAGCATACCAATCTGGTGAACGAAGTGGCTGCCGAGCAATTTGATCTCTGACATATGAATTGAAAAGAACTTCTCCATCATCATCCAATAGACCATCAACATCTTCTAATAGGTAATCAGAGAGCTGACCAATAGTGAGTCTACAATAGTGACAACGACGAACCTCGAACTCATCTTCACAATTAGCCCAGAAATCTTCAAGTGTTGGCTTATGTGCAATCCCTCGCTCTAACCTGTCTGCATAATGACCTTGAGGATCATAGGAACGCCTCTCAGTATGAGTCTTAAGTTTGAACCTTTCTATCTCGGTTGACATAAGCCTGGCATCTGTTGCTGCATTGCATGTGAAAATTCCCAATGTAAATGGAAAATTAGCCACAGTCTTATGACGATTGCGAAGAAAGAAATGAACATGTTGCATCTTCCTGAGAAACTCCATGAAGAGGATCTTGTCTAAAGGATACCTCGGCAACATCAGGGGCTCTCCAACATATCCATAAACCCGGATGTATGTGAAAGTAGGGAATTGGATAAACCAATCCGCCCAAGTCTCCATTGCTGATTTTGCCTCGGCAGAAATACGAATGTGCATTTCGTTGTCAAGATCTCTAACTGTCTTCATAGAAAAGTGATCATTCACTGCTCGGAAATCTTGCTCGGATTGAGAGAACTCCAACTGAGGATAATACTCATGAACACGTTGAACACCGAGAGTGCCATTAGTTTTCAGATGCTTGTAGCTGCCTTGGAATGCAACTAAGTAGACCAAGTATGATATCATATGAAACTCATGATACTTGAGAAAATTCGTAATCTGCTGATGTAAGCAATCACTAATCAACATAGCCCAGTCAAACTGCTCTGTGCCATCAAGAATTCTGGAAATTACGTACAACATCCATGAACGGAAAGTGATAGCATCCTGTTGACCGGTAACTCGATTGAGCAAAGTTATCAAAACAGCAACTTCGTCCTTGAATTCACCACGACCAACCTTTTTAGGCATGTTAGTCTTCTGAACTTTCAGCCCTTTCTGAGCCACCTTTCTCTGCGAACATTGTTGATCTCCATCCCATATCTTCTCGCAGGCCTCAATAACCACAGTAAAGTTATCTGAACGAGGAGGAATAGCAAAACATTTCTCTATATCCTTCGGTTTGAGACTACAAACAACCCTCCCATCAGCTGATCTGATTTGTCGTGAAGATGAATCATAATGCTTGATGCAAGCAAGAACGAACTCAAGATAAAAAATGGTAACAGGAATAGATGCCGCTGCCAGCAATCCGGAACGCTCAAGATTTCTCAACGAATTGCTGCTAACACCCTCCAGACTACTCAGATTAACCACTGGATAAACATGATTTAGGTCTGTATCTGAAGTTTTGACAAAATTATGTATAAGAGCCGATTTGGCCTTATAATCAATGAGATTGAACTGCATTTTGAAAATGAAGACTTTTGACTATAAAGTCGAATGTATTTGAAGAACTTTCTGAAAAACTGAAAATCTTTGGACAAGGCTAAAAATAGCCTATGATGAAAGAAATTTTCGAAATTTTTCTGAAACGTGGGTTTTGTACAGAATCCAATTCTAAGACAACCCAGATAGCTTGATTCTCGAAAAAATGTGTTTCAGGCCCACATGCAAAGAAATTCTCGGAAAAAAGCACAAAGCTTCAGAATGAAGACTACGGGGCAATTTTCTCGAAAAAATCTAAGACGTGGGTTTTGCTGCAAATACTGAAGTATGCGAACCCAGATGATCAAACTCTAAAAATATGTTGAATTTTTTTGACATGCGAAGAAAGTACCTAAGATGAGAAATAGAAGAAATAAGACAGAAGATAGAAAGTTTTGCTTGTTCTGCTTCTGAAGAATTCGCCAATCTCTTCTTTGGAATTTGATGAAACCTGCATGCAAAGTGAAAACAAAGTCTGAAATCTTTTGAACAATGCGGCGAATCGGTTGTTATAAAAAAGAGCGGCAATACGACACTATGCTTGCTAACTGGTCGCTCAAGAAAAATGCATTGAAGCAGAGATGAAGAAATAATGGGCATATCTTGAACCATTAGACTTTTATGTTGGTAAAATCTAACACCTAGATCTTGGGAGGAGTTTGTCACCAGGACAGCTATGTACACGCCAATGAGTGCTTTCTTCAAATTAGGAGGCTCCCTCGTTGTGCTGGAATGCATGAAAAAGAAAAGTAATCTAAGTCCTATCTTTTTGTTCTCAGCTGGAAGAGGCACAAGGTTAAGAAAACCAAGAATGTTGCAGCTAAGGATTTTCTGGTTTCGTAGATCATTAACTACAACTAAGCTATCTACTTTAAATCTATCCAATTTCCTCAAGAAAACAGAGCATGAGGAAATGGGGCAGGGTTTTGACTATCAGACGATAAACGAGTTTAGATTCTCTACTTGAAGGCAAGGTGGCGCATCTATCAGCTCAATCTAGACAAGTTTATTGGGCACAAAACAGATTTAAGAATTTACCATGACAATCTTATGAAACCCTATGTGGCATAACACTTGATCAAAATAGTAAAGACTTACAAAACAGATTTATCATCACAATCTCACGAAACCCTATGTGGTATAACACTTGATCATAATGATTAAAGGTTCACAAAACAGATTTATCATCGCAATCTCTTGAAACCCTATGTGGCATAACAATTGATCACAATGGTAAAGATACACAAAACAGATTTATCATCATAACCTCTTGAAACCCTATGTGGCATAACAATTGATCATAATGGTAAAGTTGTACAAAACAGAAAGAATTCACCATTGCAATTGCATGA
>VDFB02156624.1:0-26593 GCA_007258455.2 Sequoia sempervirens | reverse complement strand
TGGTAGGAAATTTGTTTTCAGGGGAATGTCTAATAGCGCTCCTAGAGTTGCCTCAGCAAAAAGAATGGAGAGCATTTTTAGACATGGCGATATTGCATGGGTAGCACCGTAGCACAATGTTTGACTTCTTGTAAATCCATGGACAGCGGGCCTAAGCACTACCAGGATGATTTACAGGAGGTTTTGCACAATCGCAGTGTAGTCTTCAGCAATATTCCTCCAAGAAGACCACCTGATAAGGAATGTGTAAATTGGGTGGAAGATGAGGAATTCACTTGGATTGTGATGATACATGGAGGCAACAACATTCCTAACTTTGAAAAAGGTTTCAAAAGGAGTTTTTAAGCTTGTTGAAATCTTCACAATAGTAGTAGAAAAAGAAAGTTCAAAACTTTTCTTGCATGAAGAGTTCGTAGTTCAAAACTTTTCTTGCATGAACAGTTGGTAAGACTAGGGTCTAAGAACACTTTCTTCTCAATGCACAATCCACCTCTTGTATTGGATGCTGATTTGATTTATGGTAATTTGAAAACTCCTAGTTCTTTGAAGGTCCATTTGGTTGATAACACTTGGATTCATCGCATGAGAAGGATTCGTTTTGGAAAAGATGTTTTTGAAAGCATTATAAGACCTTCTAATGAAGCACACTCAAATAGCCAAGTTGCACAACACAAGCATGGTGGAGTTATTTCTTCACTACGAATTCATGATAGAAGGCACCAACAAAGTTCGTAGGAAGGCTGTGGTGGCCAGAGAGATGTTCCATGGCATGAAATACTTCAAATTTCTATCTTTAACTCTGCTGTTTGGTTGCAGATCAGCCACTACACATTTATGATGGTTCACATTTCTGAAGTTTGTCTAGGAATCTTAGTCGTGAAGTGGGGGAACTATTAGATGGTGGTTGATTGGGAGTTTTTTCCAGCCTCTTCCAAGATGATTGCGAGCAATGCAATGCTCACCATTCCTGATCATACAAAGGAATCTTCAAATTTGCAGCTGTTGTTCCACTAACATGTTGATTTTTCTACAATCAAATCATTATTTATTATTTTCAGACTTGGACAGTAGTAAGATGGATCATTTGGAAGGTACAAAACATTTGGGGAATATTGATAAGTGTTTCCAGCTGAAGCAAATGGATATTCTACCCAACACAATCTTGTTTTTCGGGAATAAACAGGTGAGTTTGGTCTGCCATAGATTGTTTCCAGCCTGCACCCTTGTTGTTCAAGATTTCTTGTTGGAAGGAGAACTCTTCAACTTTGTTATTGAAGGGAAAGTTGCAAAGGATTGGATTGGAGATTGTAGTAGAATATATTTGGAGCCTATTCAGAATAGAAATTTTCCACTTGTTTTCAACCATTATTCAAAGACACTTGGGTTGGGAATAGTGAATATCCTAACAGATTTCCTAGGTTATATCAGAGTGGCACACCGGAAATTTGGTAAGAAAAATTAATGTGACTGTAGTATTGTCATACTTTTGTTCAAGAAAGATAAGGAGGTATTGTTTGCAAGTTTGTTGCAGTATGAATTTTCAAATAGAAAACCTTACAGACCTCCTAGATTGGTTTGGGATCCTAGAGCTACAAGGTTTGTTTAGAATTGAGTTTTTGGTTGAGCTGGAAATTGCTTCAGGGCAAGCAATTCTAGGAAGTGAGGACTATAATGTCCCCTTCCAATTAATAGTCTAGATGATTTAGTGGCTTATTTAATTCCTGTAAGCCATTGAATAAAATAAGGGAGTTAATATTGATTATTTAATATTATTCTTCTCAAGAAAATAATAAGAATAATATTAATTAATTAATATTGTTTCAACTTTCAAGTGACTTAAGGGGAGCTTATAATATTTATAAAGTCATTTTATTATGTTTCCCTCCTAAAGTCAAAGTTCATGTTGCCCGATTTTCACCTATGGGCTCATCAGGCAGAACAAATTGTGTTTCAGGTGTTCATAAAGGCCAAATGGGGAATTTGCATCAAGGGTTAGATCATGCACCTGAGGATATTTCACAAGGATGTCTGTTGGAAGGCATGCTTTGATCAATTTTGGCGCAAAAACTCATCAGAGAAGAAAGTCGGCAAGACCCTCCTGTTGTCTTGTCGACTAGCAGTGCGTTCTACTTGGTTTAATACACCCGTCGCCAGGACATTTGGGTCACTATGAGTCTTCATGTATATCTCCGCTTGGAGGGAGGTCATGCCGACACTTTTTCACAAGGGTGGCATCGGGGGGAATGATTTCGGTCGGGGTCATGTCTCTCCGACTGCATAAATTATTGCCGAAGGGGATTGCCTTCGGCATGATGTCTCACCAATGCATGCGAGTCTCCCCGAAATGGTCTGAGCTCGCCAATAGATTGTCATCTCGCTGAGAAGTCTTGACGACCGCCAGGTCACACCGAAGAAGGATGTCATCGGATGAGGTCTCGCTAAAACTAGGAGGCGGTCCGTGTAACGTCTTGCCGATGAGGGAGAATCTCACCGAAGCGAATGGAACTCTCGATGATAGGTTTTAAGCTCGGTATGAGGTCTCACCGATGATGGGGTGTCTTGCCGAAGTGGGTTGGTTTCGGGGTGAAATATACTGAGCCAAATTTTTTTTAATTTTTCAATTGCCAAGTTACAATGACAAGCACCCGTTAAGGTTAGCTCATAATCCAAAACGATGCTGAAGTAACTCTAACCAGAATGTACACCAGGATCCCGATGTGGGCAAGGTGTGAGCATTGGTCAAAGGATCTTAAAGGAAATGCGGAAACAAGAACTCTAACCAAGAGATGTGTCGGCGAACGACGAGCATACGGTCAGAGGATCCCTATCTATTGCAATACTGAAAATTAACTCAACACCAAGTATGTGCTACTCAATCCATGATGGATAAGAGGCGACCATATGGCAGAGACTTAGGAAATTACAATGCAAAACAAGTAAATAGGCGGCAAGCCAGCCTCTTCCACTTATTCAGTAGGCAGTTACAAACATGAGATTAACAGAAAATGAGAAAGATGCTGACAGTACTACTGTTCAGCTTACAATATCAGAAATTTATCTGTTAAGCACAATATAAGAGAGTCTTCAATGTTGCAACAATGTAGAATGCTATCTTTAAGTCCTCTCAACGACTTTCCTTCCAAACCCAGTTCAAATGGTTAATTCTAAGCACGCTGTTATGACAGAATAAGAACTGAAAACTGTTAACAGCAAAACAGTAGTACCATAATATGCTCACAACACTCTCACCACTAATTCAAAATGCATGAAAATGGATGCAAATGACTCCTAAGATGAAGGCGCCTAAGCTAAAGACACAAAACAGACCCAAAATATTGTTATTTATTTTCTGCTCAAATCCCAAGGCAACCAAATGGTACGGCTTTATGAGAGGGGCGATTTCCTTCTTAAAATTCAAGTTCTTCAAGATAAAATCTGTAATTTGGAGCAAAGGGGCGCCCACCCTAGACAATAAGAAATATGAAATACCCAAAATGAAATCTTTTTGTATTTTTGAAATATGAGTGAAAACTACAATCAGCAATATTCTCAGCAACTCCAGAAAATAACATGAAAATGCAACTAATTGAAAGACAAATGCATTAACTCACAACATAGCCAACCTCACTACAAAATTCACTCAAAACACAAGCTAATCTCTCCACTAGGTGCTGTCTCACAAGCACGAAGTTGAGCCAAGCTAGGAGGCATTCATTCCTGGAAGCAATCCTCTCACCATTTTGGCAGCATAACTTTACTCAAGATGTTGGATGATGGAAAAGAAGACCAAGACCTCCTTTTATAAACTTGTGATGACTTTCCAGAAGCTTCTAGAAACCCTGCTTTTCAAATTTTGAAGTAACTCCTTTTCCCTCCAAAGATGGCGTCCCTTTTTGACTTAGAGCAATTTGACTTTTAATTTAAAATAATCTCTCACCAAGGAAGGGCGTACTTTTTCAAGCAATTGATTTTTGAACCTTAGGAAATAAAAAATACCTTCATGAGGCGCCACCCCCTCAAAGTCCCCTTTTTAAGAACAACTTTAAGTTGTTTCCACTAGACCAAGGGGTTACTTTATTAAAATATAACTTTAAAATATAACATTTAAATCAACTGGACAAATCTCACCAAAAATGTTTCCCAAGGTCAAGATTGATCAAACCAACTAAAATGTCAGAAGATGAGAGCCAATCCGTCCCGAAGCCAACAGGACCACTACCAGAAATAGAATTTACTAAAAATAGTAAATTCGTGAAAGTGCTCAGAATGCCAAGAAGAACACATCACCAAAAAGCTCACGAAAAACCCAGAAGGAATCTGCAGTTCAATCACCAATCCGTGAGCACAAGAAACCACCAACCTAGAAACCCTAATTTCACCACCGAGAAGCCTACGGGTCTCCAGAATAGGCCAACGGTCAAATCAGAAGAAGTCATGTTCGAGAAGGGGACATTACACGGGGAGACGTCTTGCCGACTGCGTGACGTCTCGCCGACATGGAGTCTCATCGATATAACCTCTGGCCGACAGGATGGGGTCTCCCCGAAATGAAGTTGAGCCCGCCGACAAAAGGAGACATCATCGCTATGAGGTCCTATCGACCAATAAGGGGTCTTGGTGAAGGGGCCTTCGGCAAGAGGTCTCCCCGACCCGATGGTGTCTCGCTGAAGGATGAAGGGCTCGATGAAAGCTCTTGCCGACAATGGAGAGTCTTGCCGATAGCGATGGACTTGCCAATCGAAGAGGGGTATCGGCATGACTCTTAGCGCCCGCTATGACCTCTTACCGAAGGTGAAAGTCTTGCCAATGGTTTCAGGGATGTCGATATGACTTTTGCAGCTCGATGTAAATTCTCACCGACGGGTGTATGCTTGTCGATGCTGCTGTAGAGTATAATCGCATCAGGGAGACACGGTAAGTTTCTCACCGACATGCGATTTAATCTTTGCGACCTTTGACCGTCTAGCAATCCCATGTCACTTTTGTTCAACCAATTGGAGGAGGCTACAAGAGAGCCATGGCAGTTTGACCCCTCTGAAGAAGATCAGCAGAACATAAGCAACCTCCATCTTTCCTAAGCTGTTCTCTGAGCTCCTCAGATAACCTTGGTGGAAACTTCTTAGGCAGATTTGAAAAAGTCTTTTTATCTTTCTTATGGCTGAAAGGTTTTGAATGAGACTTAGGCCTTGGGGCTGCCAACTCCATGCCCCTAGCTTTCTTGATGGCTTCATCTAAAGTTGGTGGATCAAAGGCTTTGACCCAACCCTTCAAAGGCTCCATTAAACCTTCAGCAAAAAGAACCACAAGTCTTCTCTCAGTAATGTTAGGCACCATTACTGACAACCTTTGAAAATCAGCCACATAATTTTCTAAAGATCCTTGCTGTTTCAATTGTGCCAATTCTCTGAATTGCAACTCTGGATCCTTGGTATCAAATCTCTCGATCAGCTTGTTGGTAAACTCATCATAGGTACGAATGAGGTTATGGCCAAGAGTGACCAAACCATGAGTCCACCATTCGTGAGCTATCCCATCCAAATGCAAAGTAGCAAATTTGATAGCATCTCCTTCTGGCATGGGTCTGAGAGAGAGATAATTATCTAGCTTCTGCACCCATGATCTGGCTGTGCACTTATTACTACCATCAAAATGCTCCATAGTTATCTTTCCCAAGGCTTGGTAGAAATCATTTCTAGGCACCATAGGAGGACGTTGCTCATTCCTTCCTCCATTTCTCAAACTCCTTTGATTCATGTACTGATCAAAGGTCCAAGCATCTCATCTCTCAAATCGAGAGGTAAAGAAGCATACTCCATGTAAGCTTGACGTGCATCATCAGCAAAGCTTGGTGCAACTTCAACTAGTTGTTGCTCTTCCCTTGGCGTGAAAGTGGGGAAAAGTGGTCTAGAGGATGACCCACTAGGAATTGTAGCATGCTGACCCACAATTCTATCTCCTTTATTCACCTCAGGACTGCCATTACTAGATTTTCCATTAACTCCACTACTTTCACCAGTTGCATTATTTTGGGGCTGAAGAACATTATGAGCGGCTTGTTGATCCAACTTGGACAATAGACGAGACATCATGTCTATCATCCCATCAAACTTCTTCTCAACTCTATCCCTCTCTTCATTAGCTTGCCTTACACTGTCTGACATTATTTCAACTGTCTTATCTGTACCTTCCACTGTTTTGCCAGAACCCTCAAAGCTTCTGAAAAGGTCTCTGCTTCTGGAACAGGTGGAAACTAATGCTAAGGTCTGGCCTGACTTCTAGTGAATGGCCTAGTGTCTCTGTCACTCATCAGACAACCACTGCAATACTGCCACAGGATGGCAGGGTCTTCTGCTTTGATACCACTGAAATATGCTAACCAATTTTTTCGATAGTTTTACACAATAGAAACCAGCACTAGCCAACTTGATTAGCGTTAGCATCAAAACAGAAATCCAAGCTTGAAAGGACTCAACGCCAAGAATGCACACTCAATCCCAAAGAGGGATAGGTGTCGTCATATGGCGGAGAAATTAAAGAACAATACTTGAAATGAAACAACTCAACGTCAAGAATGTGCACTCAAGATCCCACTGAGGGCGAGGTGCTAACATTTGACGGAGTTATTAATTAAAAAACTGAAACAATAGGTGGATAACCAGACATGAGAATTTCCACGCTACCACTTGAACAATGGGGGGAAAACATTACAATACCAAAACTAATTCATCCGCTGCGGCGGGCATCCACTGAATAGTGGGAATTCACCACGTGAGAGTGGGTACAATGATATAACAAGTTCTTTCTCCACACTAGCGGTAAACCATCTAGGGATAATTAATAAGAAAAAAAACAAGTAGTTGCAGCAATAACATGGGTTGAATTAGTACTACTAAATCACAACCTTACAATTCAAATGATTGCAAAAACAAGTATTACAATGATAGAGAAATAAGACTAGAAGAGAAGAATGAGTTCTATGATGTTCCTTTACTTTTCCAATGATAGAATTATGACCAAAACAGAAAATATATGAATCTAATATAAAAACAGATTCTGGAATTCTTAATCAGCAAACTATGAAAACCAATGAAGTATTCATAACTCACTCATTTCACCTCCAAATCGAATGAGATCAAGTGCAATGGATTGCTAGAAGGTAGGCGACCATGCTGAGATGAAGAAACAACTTCAAAGAACTTTTGTGAATTTTACACGAATCCCAAGGCACTTCCAGAAAAGTACGGCCCTCCTTGAAGGGGCGATTTCTCTTTAAAAATCAAATTCTCAATCATAAAATCTCAAAATTGGCATGAAGAGTCGCCCTTGATCAGCAATTAGAAAGATGAAATGCCCAGAACCAAATTCAAACTGAAAATAAAGTTATAAATTAAAATCACCTTCAGCTGTAGATGAAACAGCAAAACCAAAATTGATCAATCTTCAAAATTTCTTCACAATCGAGCTCAATCTACTAATCTGGATGAGAAGCAGCGAATTCCAACTAGGCGTTGTATTTCAAACACGAAATTGGATAATTGACTAGGAGATAGCATCCTCGAAGCAAGATTTCATTTGTCATTTCGACAGCATAACAGTATGATAACATGAATGGATCAAATGCTGGAGAAAAAACCTTCATTAAATAGAAGCTCACAAAACTCCTCAAATTCCTAAGGAAGCATACCAAAAGACACAGGAGTCTTTTCAAATTTCCAAAAACAATTAATTCCTCAAGATGGCGTCCCTTTTTGCATAATATGAACTTCTCTTTAATTTTAAATTATTTCTTTTAAAAGTGGCGTCCACTTTTCCCAAGGCAAAAGGCAATAATTAAAATATATTTAATTCTTCATGAAGGTGTCCCCCTTCCAAGTCCCTCTTTTAAACACAACTTAAAGTTGTTCTCCTAGGCCAAGGGGTCAACTGCAAATTATAACATTAATGCCTTAATTCTCCAAAATTAAACCATTAGAAGCCAAACTTGAATTGCATTAGATGCTCCAATTGAAAATGAAGACCTTGAAGAATGATAACTGCATACTGCCAAAATTAGAATTTACTATAAATAGTAAACTCCCTGAAAAACCACAGAACCTTAGAACTAGAAACCCTAATTTTACCTCACACACGCCTACAGGCTTCCGAAGAAGCCTAATGAGTGTCAAAACAGATCATTGATGAGAAGGGGACATTAAAGATAGTACCTCAGGGCATTCAAGGCAGTTCGGTAGGGAAGTTCGAGGGTGGAAACGGAGGCCATGAAATTAATACTGTGGTTGCAAAAGATCTGAAGGCTTCTCCTGAGGGCAATCTTTCACATCGACATGGACAACAGGGATACACTTGAATGTAGCATTAACTTCATTTGAAAAGATCTAAGGGCAGATCGTTCAGAAGACTGATATTTTTGTAAGCCCTAAGGGGCCGACGCATTTTGTATATAGGGCATTTTTGCCTCTTTGTAAAGGAGTTCGGATTATGCATTCTCAAGAGTTAGTGATTTTTAACAATCCTTTCTCAGCTGATGTATGCTTTGTAACTCATTTAGATTTTGGAATATAAAACACAGAGTTTACCTTGGAAGCCAGTGTTAGTGTTCAGACTACTCTCATTTTTGTATTCTTAGATTATGCAAGTTTTCAACTGTGCTTCTCCAAGTCTGCATTCATATCTTAAAGCTGTGAAATTCATCTTTCCTTCTTAAAATATGTATGTAGATCAAACCCTTTTTAAGAATGGTGCACAAGTTCAAAGAGGCTATGTTGAGTAAATGATGTGAAACTTAATGCGAATGAGAGCTAGCAACTGAGCAACCAAGACCAAGCCAAAAAACACCTCCAAACAGCAGTGATTTATTTATTCACGCTTCCCAACGCAACCTCAAAGAAGGTACAACCTCCAGAAATGGTCGACCAGCAAGATAAAATCCAAGACACCTCCAAAAAATCTGAAAACTTGCGAGGGGTGCGCAAGGTAGACTAAAGCATAGGACCAATACCCAAAACCATCAAAAAATGTGCAAGGAGCTATGAGTGAAAATGTGCTACAGCCGAACTCAAACCAGCAACACCAAAATGTAAATATCAATCAAACAACCAACTTGAAGCTCAATCTGCAACCTTTGGATGAAGAAGCAGTCTCAAACCAGCTAGGTACTATCTCTCAAGTACGAAACTGATAGAAGCTAGGAGGTATGCATTCCTCGAAGCAAGGGCTCTGAAATAATTTTAGCAACATTTTGTTATGATAAGCAATGGATGATAAACAAAGAGCCAAACACTCTTATTTATAGCCTTCTGTCTCCAAATTCAAATCTTCTTTTCCCTCCAATTAGGGCGCCCACACTGAAATTCAAATTCACCTTTTCACTTGCATTTGCATTTTATTTAATCTTTATTTATCTCCTTACTTGGGCTTCCAAACATGAGGAGACATAGCTTTTATTTAATTTGCAAATAAAACATAAGCTTTGGCGTCACACTTTATCAAGTGCAAAATAGATTATAAAATGTATTTATCTCCTCCAGGATAGGCATCCAAATGAAATATATTAAAATATACTTGATTACCTCTTCAAATAATTCGTCCTCCAAGCCTTAGCCAAAATCTTGCCAAAATATTAAAATATAAATAATCATCAAGTATTAAGTGAAATACAATATAAAATTAAAATCACTTATCTCTCCTCTAAGGCGTTCACCTAGCCTTATAAATATTTCACTTAATTTAAATATTTTACCTCATCAAGAGAAACGCCCAACACAAGTTCAAACTTGCCAAAAATAGCCCAAGAATGTTGGATGACCAACTGCTCAAACTGACCTGCCTGAGATATCCACTACACTGAACTATTGAGTTGCTGCTAAAAATAGCACTACCAAAAATAACACTTACTAAAAATAGCATACTGCTAAAAATAGTAAGTTATTCCAAACTCATTTTCTCCACATTTTGAGCAGTTGTCGAAACTTACTAAAAATAGTAAGTCCAAGAAAGTTCTTTGATTTAGTTGCATGTCACACCATCATGAAGCTCTCTGAAAACCCAGAAGGAATCCAGAATCCAAACTATAAAACTCCAACATGCAAGCCTCCAAAAATGTCGAGGAAACAGCCAAAAATGCAAGTCATTATCTTGTCATGCATGCTACCACATCCCAAAGCTCTCCAAAAACCCAGAAAGCTCCACCAGACATGCATAAGAAAATATCACATGCAAGCCCTAAAACCTTCTATAAAAGTGGAAATGTTGAGGAAACAGCCAAAAATGCAAGTCATTATCTTGTCATGCATGCTACCACATCTCAAAGCTCTCCAAAACCCAGAAAGCTCCACTAGACATGCATCAAAAAATATCACATGCAAGCCCTAAAACCTCCTCTAATTAGCCTATGGGCTTCTGGAAATAGGCTATCAGACACAGAAGAGCGTATGGCTAAAATGGGGACATTACAATTCGAATAATTGTGGTGACACCAGTTTAGAAGGGATGGCTTGCTCATTTAAATCCATCGATTCCATCTAAGGTTCGTGGTAGGTTTTGGAGGGGCCCAAATACATTATTGCAACCTTTGTGAAGTTATCAGGCCATATTCATATTGCCACCCTACCCAGAAATAACCACGCCACCTTAAGGAGATTGCATGATGTCTATCACACCACAATGGGAAATAGGAGATAATGTGGAGCATACCCAGCAGTCAACAGTCAAAGAGCATTGAATAATTATAATTTATTATCATAATCTGTTGCACTTCTCTTGCAAGGTTATCGTACCATTACAAGGAGCAGCTATAATAATATTTATATGGTCTCAGGTCAGCAAGCCTTTATCTTGATATTTGGTCAACTATTGCTAAATATATTTTAATTTAATATTGCATCAACTCCATATTCACTGCTATACTTGGGAAGACTATTTTTCAAGGTTAGCCATATAATGCACTGATAAACTTGAATATTTTGTTCTATGTAATATTTGAGCTTATAACAACAGTTTATCAGAATATTCAATATTTGTGATTGGATCTATGTTGACATATTAACTTTTGAACTAGTTGAATCTGAGTTATTATTCCATTCCTTCCAAACCCATATGGCATTGCATTCTAAGCAAGAATCTTAGTAAATACAACTAGAAACAAAAATCAAAAAGCAGAGAGTCAAATTGTTTGACAATATGCTTGCATTGTCAAACTTGGGGAAATTGTGAAATTTCTAGTTCATCTTGGTTAGGGGCCTTTACATTCTACTTCAATGATTTCCTTCGTCGCCATCCTCTCCAAAGATTTTCCTATAACCAAACGCTAATCATCTCGTCCTATTTATTGCCATTTAACTGCTATGTTATCATGGCATATCTTGGGAGATCATACGATGCTAGATGCGAGACACAGGGCAAACAGATGGCATCAATCCAAACCATTCACCTTCGCCTCCAAAGCTACGAAGGACAAAGATTGAATCCCCATAACTAAATTGTTGAGTCACCCTTCACTTCTTGTCCTCTCAAACCCCAAAATTTACTCTAGGCCGTTCCATCTTGTGGCACAATCCACAATAATGCAGCCTTCTATATGATCAACCCCCCAATTTGCAAGAAAATTAACTGCACGGTTTGATTCCCTAAGATATGTGACAGAATAATCTTCCATCTCTTCCAACATTTCTCTTACTTTTGCCACCTTGGGTTGTAAAGACCAATTATCCATATTGCCTTTCTCCACCGCATTGATGCAAACCATTGAGTCGTGTAAATTCCCATACCCAGTTTGGTTGGATTTTTTAATTTTTATGATTTTTATTGTTTGATAGATACAGGTATTTTTTCAAACAATTACTTTACAACTGTTTGTTGGTGTTTTCGAAGAAATTATATTATGATGTATGTGTAAATGATTCGCTATATATATATATGCATCAATTGTTACACTATAATTTATGAATGCAAATTTACATTGACAACAACGATATTTAAAACTAATATTTAATCCAGAGATTATTCAGCAACACAAATATCTTACTTTTTATTGATCTCGGAGAATGCATATAGAATAGAGGAATACCGTTTTTTATTAGCACTCCAATTGCAGGCTCGAATTTTTGACGTTGGACAACCCCTAATAACTCCTTAATCAGCAATAATATTCCTTCAGATTTTAGACAATAATGTCAGGTCTAATACCCCCTAGGTTGTTCGATAGCAAAACTGACGATGTCACCTTTATCTTACTCGCGTTCCTATGATTTCCGTCGGTCAATATTTAAGGGCGGCAGGGTGAAGACCAGTGATATCATAACTTCCATGATGAATAATGGTGATGGAAATATGTTGCAATATAATATTCCCACAATGAATTTCTTCCAAGAAATATCAGCGATTGCTGTCATGATGCATAGGTAGGAATAATACATTTAATTGTATATGCTTCGACTTAGATAGCTTTGACACATTCTAATCAGCAGCATGAAAATACATGCCCAATATTAACCTTGACATCACTTAGCCAATATCACCAAATATTTGAACCACCAGATATATTGATTATTACCAAAGAATAATCCTGATAAATATATGCATGGATACAAACGCCAATAATGGAATATAAGGCACAACAATATATCGGATATCTTCCAATAGATGCAGATGTTCACATGATTATCTCAAAGAACATATAGGTATTATGATCAATCACCAAGAATATGTAATAGGGCCAACTGAAACTCCAAAATCAATAAATCTACCTTCTGCAATTTCGTCTCCAGAGGAGACTCACAAAATTGCCAAAATTCCCAAGGCTAGGGTGGATATGTCTCACCACTGAAACACCTGAACCATCAAGCCCGAAAGCTCTCAGAGAATTAGAAAATGAATAAACTTGCAATGATGAATTATTCCTTCCCGAACACCAATATGTAGCTTCCTATCCAAAACCATTTGAATAATTCATTATTAATCTCTAGGCAGGAAATTATATTTAAGTCCCACTTTGGACAGTAAAATAATTAATTAATATTATTTCAATATTTTCTTTTCAGGAATATAATATTAATTAATAAATAATTCCCTTGCATTTAATTAATAGCTTACAGGAATTAAAATAAGCTAATAATTTATTTTGGACCATCACATGTAAGGGGACATTGCAGTCCTCCCTTCCTAGAATTGCTTGCCCACAAGCAATTTTAGATTAGAATGTTGAAGAACCTCTTCATTCTCCCAGGTGGCATCTTCCTCCAGTAGCTCTATGCATTTGACAAGATATTCCTTAATTGTCTTGTTTCTCAATTTCCTCTCGCGCACATCCACAATCTCATTTGGGATCATAACCAACTTGCCCTCTTCAACAAGAGGGGCAACTCCCCTAAAACTGCAACCTGTTGTCCAAGTGCCTTCTTGAGGCACAAAACATGAAACACGTTATGAATCCGGTTGTTTTCAGGTAGCTCCAACTCAGACGCCACCTCGCCTACTCTCCTGATGATCTTGTACGGCCCATAAAATCTTGGTCTAAACTTCTCGGCACCACTCCTCTTCAAGGAGGATTGTCTGTATGGCTGAAGGCGAAAATAGACCAAATCTCCAACCTCAAAAGTACACTTAACCATGTGTTTGTTCACATACATCTTCTACTAATTCTTAGCATAATGTAGATTATCCTTAAGTGACTTAAGAATATCTTGGTTTTCCTGTATCTAGTCCTTTGCCTTAGGTTCCCGACTATCACCAAATGCCACATCCCGAAATGAATACGCCTCATATCCTTAGAGTTCTCTGAAGGGCGACATCCCAATCGACATATGATAGGTGGTATTATAAAAATACTCACCCCACTTCAACCATTTGACCCAAGCCTTTTGCTACCTTGCAACGTAGTTGCGTAGATAACCCTCAATCCACTTGTTCACTATTTTTGTCTACCCATTTGTTTGAGGGTGATAACTGGTGTTGGGAGTTAATTATGTACCTGACAACCTAAACAACTCTTTTCAAAAAGCAATGAGAAAACAGCTATCCCTGTCACAAACAATGTTCTTGGGTAGCCCATGTAGCCTGAATACCTCCCTGAATAACAAATCTGCTACTTGAGGCGCCTTATACTCAGATGAAATAGCCATGAAATGAGCGATTTTCGTTAACTGATCAACCACAACATAAATGCAATCTCTTCCCTATACCTTAGGAAGACTAGTGATGAAGTCCATCGATGTCCCATTTATGATCTAGAATAGGCAAGGGTTGTAATGAGCCAGCAAGAAAAGTGTCTTCTACCTTGTTCTGTTGACAAACGGTGCACTTCCAAACATAACACAAAATATCATCCTTGAGGCCTCTCCAAGAGAACCTCTCCCTAATCTGCCTGTAGGTCTTAAAGAACCTAGGATGTCTTTCCAAAGGAGTGTCATGCACAACTCTCATGATTTATTCCTTCAACTTAGAATCTCGAACCAAGAAAATCATTTCCTTATAGTAGATGATATCATCGACTACCTTATAGCCATCATCCTGGATTTTGCCATCCATCAATTCATAGGCAAAAACATTCTTGGAGTACTCAACTAATAGAAGAGCTCTCCAACCCACTAAAATCTTGGACAAGGAACAAATAGCAAGCTTCCTACAAAGAGCATCGGCCACTATATTTTCTTTCCTTTCACATACTCAATATCAAAATCATACACCTGGATTTTCTTGACCCACTTCTGTTGGTGCTCATTCAAGTCATTTTGTTCTAGGAAGTACTTCAAACTATTATGATATGTTCTAACTACAAACCGCCAACCAACCAAGTACAATTTGAACTTTGCTAGTTCATGCATTATTGCAAGCATTTCCTTGTCATATATAGAATATAACTTCTCTGCATCTCTAAGCTTCCTGCTCTCAAAGGCAATGGGATGTCTATTTTGCATTAACACTACACTGATCCCCTTACCTAATGCATCATATTCCAACACAAAGGGTTGGGATAAATCTGGCAATGCAAGTACAAGAAATGTGCTCATAACCTCCTTCAATTTTTCAAAGACTCGTTGAGCCTCACTGGTCCATCTAAAAGCGCCCTTCTTGGTGAGATCGGTGAGAGATTCCCCAAGCTGAGAGAACCCCTTGATGAACCATTTGTAGTAACTGCAAAGATCAAAGAACCCTCATAGTTCCATGAGTGTCTTCGATGGTGGCTAGTCTAAAATTGCTTGGATCTTCTACTGATGCACCTAAACTCCTTGTCCACTGATAATATAACGCAAATACAAAATATCTTTCATTCCAAACTCACATTTGGAGGCCTTGGCATATAGTGATTGTGCCTCCATGATTCCCAACACTTCATCCAGATGTTTCAAGTGGTCCTCCCATGTTTTGTTGTATATTAGTATACCATCAAAGAATACCAGGAGCAACATTCGCAACTGTTTGTTAAAAATGTGATTCATACAAGCCTGACATGTTGCGGGGGCATTGATCAAACCAAACGGCATGTCCATGAATTCATAACGCCCATAGTGGCACCTGAAAGTTGTCTTATGTATTTCTTGATCCTACACTTTAATATGATGGTATCCTGATTTGAGATCTATCTTAGAGTAGTAGACAAACCCATGCAACTCATTTAACAATTCGTCAATCCTAGGAATCGGATACCTATTCTTGATTGTCTTTTTATTTAGTGCACGGTAATCAATACACATTCTGAGAGTCCCATCCTTCTTTTTGACCAACACTATAGAAGATGCAAAAGGACTCAAACTTGGCCTGATGTGACCCATATCCAATAGTTCCTTGATAGCCTTCTCAATCTCATTCCTAAATTTCTTGGGATGCCGGTAAGGAGTCGTAATAACTAGATTGCCCCCTTGCTCAAGCTCAATTCTATGCTCAAAACCCCTGTTTGGTGGTCTTCCTAGAGGAATGTCACTAAAAAATATACTGCGGCTACACAACACCTCTTGCAGATCGTCTGGATAAGGCTTTGGTCCACTTTCCATAGACTTAGAAGAGATTAGACATTATGTTGCCCAAGCAACATCACCATGTCTAAAAATGCTCTCCATAAGTTTGGCTGAAACCACTAAGGGGGATCCATTAGACATGCCTCTGAATACCACTTTCCTTCCATCCACCTTGAATTTGAATTCTATGGTCTGGAATTTTTGAGTATACTTCCCAAGCGAGTGTAACCATTGAATACCTAGGATGGCGTTGCTGTTGCCAAGATCAACCACATAGAAATCATCGGTAACTGTATGTTACCAATTATAATGCTCATCTAAGGAATCTTTTGTGCTCAAGAAATTTGGTACCCATCTACAACCATGACATTGAATCCCTCATGTTCTTCAATCTGCAAAACCTTCCTAGTGACCATAGCAATGTCGATAAAAATTTTGTAGCCCCACTATCAACAAGACTATAATCATTTGTCCCTACAGCACTCCCTAAACTCTGAAAGAGTTGAATGTAGGAGTACCCAACATAGTGGCAATTGTACCCCCCTTCACCCTCTTAGGTGGTGTCTCGTTTGCATCCAACTAATTATCCTCTGATTCACTATGTTCGTTACCCTGATTATACTCGGACTTCTCCTATTCCTCACTTTCTGAAACAATCTCTATATAGTGCACCTTGCCCTTTCCAAGACATTTGTGTCATGGTTCCCAAGGCTCTTTGCAACTGTAACATAGTTTCAATCTCCTCAACTCCTAGCGTATCTCATCATCCATTCTAATTTTCTTTGGCCATTCTCTCTAGAAAGGTTTCTTACTCTTATCCTTCTGTGATGTAGAACCCTTAGATTGGAATGTATTCTTCAAGCTGGCAGAGTCCATGTCCCTAGCCTTTTTGATCGCCTCTTGTAATGAGATAGGATTCAGAGCTTTGACCCAGCCTCTCAAGGGATCCATCGAACCGTCCATGAACAAAACTAGCAACTTTCTTTCTAAGATATCAGTGAACAAAACAGCAAGTCTCTGGAGATCAGCAATGTAATTGTCCACAGATCCCCATTGCTTCAATTGAGCTAACTCCTTGAAATGGAGTTCTGGGTCCTTAACATCAAACCTTTCAATTAATCTTTTAGAGAACTCAGCATAAGAGGTAATCTGATCATGGCCCATTGTGACCATCCCATAATGCCACCATTCGTGAGCAACTCCATCTAGGTGTATGGAAGCATATTTAATTCCTTCATCTTCAAGCATTGGATTCAATTGGAAATAAGTATCAAGTTTTTGAACCCAAGCATGAGCAAACATTTTCCCTAATCCATCAAAATAAGGAAAACTCAACTTACCCACCTTTCTTCTAAGATCATTATGATGTTCTTGATTACCTCTGTTGGGCATATGTCTCATTCTCAAATCAATGTAATCTCGCAGGGAGATATCATGTTGCAAACCAAGTCCCGCATCAACCCAATCCTGTCTGAGTTGTTCTTGCAATTCAATCAATGTGGTTCCATTACCCTCCTGAGGCTCAACTCTGGGTGGGAAGATAGGCATCAAAGGCCTTGAGCTTGCAGGAGCAGTACACCAGTTAGGATTTTGATTATTAACCGAATTCTCTCCTTGACCGTTGTTGCCTCCATTGTTATCATTACGATTGTTATTGTTGTTGAACATAGTACAGGTCATTGATTCCATTAACTAAGTCATTCACTAGTTCATTTCCCTTTGTTCTATCAAGAGTGCATTACGGAGATCTTCCCCTCTTTGTTCGTCTCCCCTTTCACCCATCGTTGCCTCTAAATGTGCACCACCTTTTGTAGAAGAGTCAGTGCTATTGCCAGAGGGAGATCTCTGGTGTATGCCCAAAATACCAAAGGCAGTTTTCCCTTCAGGAACTTGTGGTTGTTGCTACTGCTTCTTAATCTCCCTATTGTAGTATCTCTCCTCTCTTTCACTCATGAACCCAACAGGTTGGCAAGAACACCAACTCTGGTACCACTATAAAGTCTTGTACCCAATCTAGTTAGATTTGTACGATTTTTATTGTTTGATAGATACTAGTATTTTCCCAAACAATTACCTTACAACTGTTTCTTGGTGTTTCTAAAGAAATTATAATATGTTGTGTGTGTAAATGATTTGTTATATATATATATATGCATCAATTGTTACACTATAATTTATGAATGCAACATCCTACATTGACAACAGTGATATTTAAAACTAATATTTAATCCTGCGATTATTCAAGAACATAAATATTTGAGTTTTTATTGATCTCAGAGAATGCATACAGATCAGAGGAATACCGTTTATATTAGCACTCTAACTGCAAGCTCAAATTTATGATGTTGGACACCCCCGGATAACTCCTTATTCACCAATAATATTCCTTCAGATTTCTAACAATAATGCCAAGCCGAATAGCCCCTAGGCTGTCCAATAACAAAACTGATGTAGTTGCCTTTGTCTTATTTGTGCTCTTATGATTTTCGTCAGTCAATATTTAAGGGCAGCAAGGTGAAGACCAACAATATCGCAACTCCCACAATGAATAATGGTAACGGAAATAAACTGCAATATAATATTCCCACAATCAATTTCGGTCAAGAAATATCAGCAATTCCTATCGTGATGCATAGGTAGGAATAATATATTTAATTGTATATACTTCGACTCACATAGCTTCGACACATTCTAATCGGCAACATGAAAATATATGCCCGATATTAAGCTTGACATTGATTAGCCGATACCAACAAATATTCGAACCACCAAATATATCGATTATTACCAGAGAATAATCTCGATAAATATATGCATGAATACAAACGTCAATAATGGAATTTAAGGCACAACAATATATCGGATACCTTCCAATCGATGCAGATGTTCACATTATTATCTCAGAGCACATATAGGTATTACGATCAATCACCAAGAATATGCAATAGGGCCAACTAAAACTCCAAAATTGATAAATCTACCTTCTACAATTTCGTCTCAAGAGGAGACTCGTGAAATTGCCAAAATTCAAAAGGCTAGGGTGGATATGTCTCACCACTAAAACCCTTAAACCATCAAGCCCGAAAGCTCTCAAAGAATTAGAAAATGAATAAACTCTCGATGATGAATTATGCCTTCCCGAACGCCAATATGTAGCCTCCCATCCAAAACCGTTTCAATAATTCATTATTAATCATTAGGCTAGAAATTATATTTAAGTCCCACTTTGGACAATAAAATAATTAATTGATATTATTTAAAAAAATTCTTTCCAACAATCTAATATTAATTAATAAATAATTCCCTTGCATTTAATTATTAGCTTACGGGAATTAAAATAAGCTAATAATTTATTTTGGACCATCACATGAAAGGGGACATTACAAGTCACTTTCACTATCCACCCTATCAATGCCTTTCTTCCAACAAAGCCATAGACCTTCGAGCATAGCTTCTATTTCAGCAACATTATTTGAATATTCTAGAAACTTAACAAACTCTTCCCATGCTAATATCCCACTCATTTTGAACTATGCATCCCATGCAAGACCAACCCGGAATAGCTTTGGAAGCATCGTCAATATTCAGTTTTAACCTCCCACTTGGTGGAGTACTCCACCGGGCTAATTTCCTCTTCTCCTTCAAACTTGATGCAAATTTAAAGAAGGGGGATGTAAAGTGCCTTGCCAAATCTGATGTAAAAACTCTGATTTTCTACCTTAGACAATTTGACAAACATTTTGCTTGCAAACTTGAACTTGCTAGTAATTCATTTCAGATTGTATTTCAAATGCTTTTGATGAATGCAAATGAAATATAAATGCTCTCCAAATGATTCTAAGCATCTACCAAATGTCCTAAGATGATGTGCAATATGTTTTGTACTCTTCAAATGCAAATTAATGTCTCAACTTCATGAAAATGACCACCTACAGCCAATTGACATTTTGACAAACAATTGGCATGCAAACTCTAAACTCTTTATTTGAATAATATGATTCCAAATTTGATTACATAGACTAATATGCAATTCTCCAAATGCTCAAATGTTATTCACTAAAATGCAATGTTTGCCAAGACTCTTGGCATTACATATAGATATCAAATGTAACATAATGCTGGTAAAATGCACCTACAGAAACAACCTATACAATATAAGAACTTACTAAATGAATACAAAATCTGATGAAGATTACCAGCTGTATGATAACAGCAGTACATAAGAAATTGTTTCTATGACTGTAACACTATTTTGAATCGGACTCTAAATGCAATGTAATCAAAATGAAGAACCTAGAGTAATTCGTAGCCAGCAAGAGATGATGTGAAGCTTTTTGAAATCACTGAATTTGCTCTTCTAAGTGTCGTGCCATGTCTTCATGGTGAACCATAGGCCTCATCAAATTTTATCAGAATTTTTATATGCTGCAATCTCCAAATCGCATGGCTTAGAGAGCGCCTACCATGAAGGAAAATGATGAATTTCTACTCAGCCACAAACAAGAAATGAAGTCACAAGTAAATCGTCCCTTGGATGCAAAAACTCGTCCTTCTCTAAGTCTGGAATTTCTCAACAAATCTGCAACTTGTTCTTTAAAATCGACTTGCTCCAACTATGCAAGTCCAATCTCCAAATCCATTACCAATGATGCTGATAACTTTCTCCAATAAAATATGAATATTGATCTTCAATGTGTTCTCCACTTGATTCTTCCAAAATTGGCCAAAGGCCACTAATTTTGCCAATGAAGTCCCAATTGAGAAGTCTGAAGTAACTCCTCCACAATTCCAAACTAGGGTTGATATTTCATAACCGAAATTAGAAGTAACCAACTAGGTTGTATTTCACAAACGAAGACTGGAAATCGACAAGCCAAGCATTCAGCTCCAACAATGTAGTAAAAACTGTATTCAAGTCAAGATGTCCAAATGCATAGCCAAAGCCTCTTTTTATACTTTTTCAAACTCATCACCAAGAGGCTTCTAGAAGATTCCTAGAAGATTCCTGATTTATTCCTTAAGTGACTTTATTATTTTATTATTTTATTATTCACTTAAGTCACTTTTTATTATTAAATTAATTAAATAATAAGTCATCCCTTTTGAAATTTTATTTTTTTGGAATAACTTAATAAATAATTAATTTAATAACTCCACCTAATTTAATTAAATCATCAATCAAGCTATCTTCATGAAATATCGATAATTTGGACAACTTAATTAATTAATTTGATTAAATCGCCATACCTCCAATTCGGGGACATGACAGTCCTCCCTTCCCAAAGATTGCTTGTCCTCAAGCAATCCGCAACTGTCAATCCAACTCAACTGCCATAGCATAGCATCTGATGCCCGAATTGGAGTATCAACTGCACCTATCATCTAACCGCCTGGATCCCAAATGAATCTGCAACATGCGCACTCCCAAGCTGTACTGGCAGTATCAGAAGAAGTCGCAGCCATGTCATCAAGACCTCCCTCGAAAAACAACTGCAAATTTCCTAACTCACTATTAGGAGTGAGAAGGATACTATCATGAATGCAATCTACTCCTTGGAAAGAGGCTGAACCAATACTGACATCCAATGTGCAAGTCCTAGAAGAAGTCAACTCCTTAACAAGGTTAAGAAGGTGTTCACATTCTGAAAGAAAGTTCAAATAATTTGACTTCATTGTCTCCATACCTTCTTTGACAACCTACAAATCATCAAGAGAAGACTCTGCTTAAATTCCCTTTTGTCTCCTCTCTAACTGAACTGTCCAAAGATGATCCTCGATTCTTTTGTGCATCCTATCATGATCAGATAGGGCTGCAATAATCTCATCCTCCTTTACCTTCAACTGAGTCTCCAAGCTATGAACAACTTCAACCTCATAAGAAGTCTCAACCTGTTCTTGTTTCCTCTTGCTTGGAACCAAGCACATCTCATCATCCTCATTAGAACATTATGTATTTTTAGATTCAAGGAGTCTTCTAATGTCGTCTATCCTTTTTTGCCTTGCTATGTTAATGAGATTGACCTTTGCTTTGACTTCTAGAAGATGTTTTCTTGCATTGGAAGCCACCAACTTAGCCTCTTTGGCTTTCCTCATCCATTCTTCATTCATCTTTTCAGATCTCCGTACTACTTCCATGCCAAAATAAACAAAATCAATCATTTTCTGCTTGATATTTTCATGTCTAACAATTGGTGTAGGGCTGCCATCAATGGTTGCTATCATGTCATTGGCTTGATCATGAACCAAAGCTCCTATCTCATGAGAACGATGAGACATCATGCTGCTGTCCCCAAACCAATCTGTAATCATATCATGCCATTATAGAGTGTCACCTTCATCGTGTGTAGTCAAATCACTAGTGGTTGCTCCACTAAGTAAAGGATCAACTATCTCAACCACCTCTACATTTTGAGTCTTCAAAGGACCTTCATTTATCAAACCACAATCTGATTCTTTGCCATGATGGGATGAAGCTTCACTAGACTCACCCAATGAAACATCACAAGAAATCTTATCTTCATGTAGCTGCTCCAAGGTGTCTTCAATCATCACTTGCTCTTCTTTACTCTTGAAGTCATCAAGGAGTGTTTTGTGCTCAGTAACTTCTTCTATGTAAGTATGACTTTTGCTCTCCTTAAGTTCAATTTGAGGCTGATCACTAGCTGCTGAGAATTCATCATAGAGATTTTTAGATACCTCTCCTATAGATACTTCGTGTTTCTCCTTTTTGTTTTGTGAGGTGTGCCATGACTCGAAAATTTTCTTGATAGACATCTGTTGTTGAATCAATGGCTCCATCCAAACTTCCTTTGAATTGTTGAAAGAAAGGAAGGTCATTTCTAATCTCTTGCGGAACTGCGAGGTACTTTTCATAAGCTGATATCATATCATCCATGGAACCCATGACTCACACTGATGTTCCCCAACAGGCTGGCAAGATCCAAGCTTTGATACCACTGTAAAGTGCTTTGCCAAATCTGATGTAAAAACTTTAATTTTCTGCCTTAGACAATTTGACAAACACTTTGCTTGCAACCTTGAACTTGCTGGTAATTCATTTCAGATTGTATTTGAAATGTTTTTGATGAATGCAAATGAAATATAAATGCTCTCCAAATGATTCTAAGTATCTACCAAATGTCCTAAGATGATGTGCAATATGTTTTGTACTCTTCAAATGCAAATTAATGTCTCAACTTCATGAAAATGACCACCTACAGCCAATTGACATTTTGACAAACAATTGGCATGCAAACTCTAAACTCTTTATTTGAATAATATGATTCCAAATTTGATTACATAGACTAATATGCAATTCTCCAAATGCTCAAATGTTATTCACTAAAATGCAATGTTTGCCAAGACTCTTGGCATTACATATAGATATCAAATGTAACATAATGCTGGTAAAATGCACCTACAGAAACAACCTATACAATATAAGAACTTACTAAATGAATACAAAATCTGATGAAGATTACCAGCTGTATGATAACAGCAGTACATAAGAAATTGTTTCTATGACTGTAACACTATTTTGAATCGGACTCTAAATGCAATGTAATCAAAATGAAGAACCTAGAGTAATTCGTAGCCAGCAAGAGATGATCTGAAGCTTTTTGAAATCACTGAATTTGCTCTTCTAAGTGTCGTGCCATGTCTTCATGGTGAACCATAGGCCTCATCAAATTTTATCAGAATTTTTATATGCTGCAATCTCCAAATCGCATGCCTTAGAGAGCGCCTACCATGAAGGAAAATGACAATTTCTACTCTAAGTATGGAATTTCTCAACAAATCTGCAACTTGTTCTTTTGTTGGCATTTAAATTCACACCTCTGGAATGCGGATTTGAAACAGGACAGCTATGCACAGATAAACTGCTCTTCAAATTAGGAGGGGAAGCTCCCTCTTGCTGATGGTGTTGTAAGAAAGTAAACTAAAACTAAGTTGCCTATCTTTTTGATCAGCTTAGAGCACAAGGTTTATTAAACACAAACGCCGCAGCTGAGATTTTCTGATATAAGAAGTTCAACTACGACTAACTTAAACTAAAGACGTTCCTAACCTCTCAAGTAATAGCAGAGCAAGAGAAGCTAGAAATTAACAAGGTAGATTTTCTGACAAAGTACTTCAATAATCTCTCTCTCAACAAACACCTACACACTTCACTGCAAGTTGAAATCAAGATCATAAAAGCAAAACATAAATAACGGAAATCTGAGATTTTGGATCAAGGCAAAGGAGGCTCATGATTTTATTACTCAAATCTCTAGAACAGAACTCCCTTCTAACATGCCTAGAACAAGAGGTTGCAGCTAAAGAGGCTTGCAATCTTGCTCTTCACACAATAGAAAACAGCAATTACACTAACTCCTTGTTGGCTAAAGAGGCTCAACAACTTGCTTATCACAACACAATTGAACAATACTTGAGTAACAAATAGAAGGCACAATAGGCTCAGCGTTTTGTTCTCACTAGCACGGTTAAAGAAACTAAATGAGCAAAGGCTCTTATTTATAGAGAAGCAGAGGAGTAGGGAACCCTAAAATCTCCTTGCTTTCACAATCTAGGGCTTGCTCAGCAAGCAAGCTTTATTACTAAATCTAGAAAGAAGATAACATCTAAAACCCTAGAAAGCAGAAAAAGCGGGAAACGCCAACTATTACATCTTATCTTCTTTCTCTTCTCAAAGAATGGATAAGGATTATTCCAAGAATAGAAAGAAAGCGGGAAAGAAAGCTTCTAAAGAAACCTGCTTCGAAAATTAGAAACTGTGTCCCGTTTCGATGCATCTATGCCCTCAATAGCAAAACACCGCTTTTCAAGAATATCTTTAGCATCTGCAATAGATCTCAGGGAAATCTTGACATCAGCGGCGCTTTCTTGAACTTCAGAGCATCATCGAAATATGGCCTATCCTTCCGCCAACTGGACTGCAACTGTGAACAACACTCTGAAACTGAACTTGCACTTCCTCAAGCCTGACGTAGGAACCATCTTCAAGACTGTACTGAGAAGGGATCTCTATGACGAATTCGCTGATGAAAAGAAGAGCTTCAACCACCCTTTGTCTATAGGTGATGAATTCTTCAGATATCCTCTCATAGGTTTTAACTTTGAAAACATGACGCTCCCTCCAGGCAAGGATTTGTCTCTTGTGCTCCCTTGAAACTGCTGAACTGTAGGCTATGTCTAAATCAACAATGATAATCTCATGCCTAGGTTTTACTTCAGCCAGTGTTTGTTCAAATCCTTGGATACCTTGACGTAGCTCATGAGCGTTTTCTCTTAACTGGAACATCCGTGCCAAGATCTCCTTTCCTCTGACAATGAAGCTCTCGATCCACTCCTGAGTCTCTTTCCCACAAATGACCAGCGGTCTTAACTGATGGTGATCAGCTGGTGTCTCCAAGACTTGGGGCAGCAACTGGGTTGCTTGCGAAGAACCATGGACAAGGTTAGAAATGAAAAGCCTGAGCTGCTGATTTTCAGCCTTGAGGGCTGCCTTGTCTTCTCCATCTTTAAGCACTCTTTCCTGAAGATTTTCTGATGCAACTCTGAAGAGACTCAAATCTGCATGTCTAGTATTTCTACCGAGATTGGCCTTGACCATGACGAAGTCATCCATGTTCACCTCATCCCTATTCTTGTCTTCTGGGGGCACTGCAGTCTCCATGACTATCTCGTTATCAGGATTCCTATCAAAGTGAACTTGCTTCTTTGCCTTCTTCTTAGGAGGTTCCTGATAGATGTTATCAAGATCGTCAACACTCACTTGATATGAAGGCCTTCTCCTAACCCTTCCTAAGGAATTCTCAAGCCAAGACACAATAGTATCTTTACTAACTTCCTCAGGAGGTGCTGCTGTAATCTCTTCATCATCTTCGATATCAAGATCAATGTGAATCGGTGAAGAACCTGCCAAAGGTACAGAAACATGTGTTGTAGGTGGCTCCTCTGCTTCACTCTGAGGTATGGGCTCGTTAGGAGGAACTTCTGAATCAGCTGTAGGCTGCTCCTGTATGACTATGCCTGAGAAATCCAACCTTCTTTTTACATTTTTATTCGATCTACTACCTTTGATGCCTTCTTGAGACTGACTTTTACCCTTCCCTTTCGACTATGCTCTGGAGGAAGAGGGAATTATCCTTGGCGGCTCTGCTACTGGAACGGAGTTTTTCCTTTTAAGGACCAAGAAAACCTTACTATACTCAAGAACTTGTCTTGTTCTATCTTCAACTGAAAGAGATTCCTTGTTTGCCCAGTTAACTTGTGGTAAGGGCTGATCTTCAATTCGTTTCTGAGTATACATCGGGAGAAGCACATCTTCATCATCATCTGATAGCCCTTCTATATCTTCATTTAAGCAATCCTTCATCTAATGGAGAGTGAGCCTGCTATAACTACGTCTCCGCACCTCGAACTCATCTGCACAATTAGCCCAAAAATCTTCCAGTGCGGCTATATGATCATAGTTCTTCTCCAATCGGCCAGTGTAGACACCATGAGGATCAAATGATCATCTCTCGCTATAAGATTTGAGGCCAAATTTATCTAACTCTTCTCCTATTGTCTTGGCATCTGCAGTAGTCCTGCATGTATAGATTCCCAACCCTAATGGAAAGTGGAGGGAGGGTTTC